>VUQH01052394.1:0-10889 GCA_015106775.1 Etroplus canarensis | reverse complement strand
TATTGAAGGTATTTAATGGTAATAATTTAGTTTAAAAATCTGTAAAATAATGGTATTTTTCTGCAGAACTCTTTACATTGTCACTTCATTGAAGGTGTTTGATCGTGGTAATTTAGGAAAAATCCGTAAAATAATGGTATTTTTTGCAGAACTCTTTACATTGTCACTTCATTGAAGGTGTTTGATCGTGGTAATTTAGGAAAAATCTGTAAAATAATGGTATTTTTCTGCAGAACTCTTAATGAATATTTCTGTAAATGTAATGTATTTGCACTTGATTTGAATTAGGATATTTTACTTTAATTTTACGGTTTTTGTTTGGCAGCCGTAGCTGCCAGTCATTTACCGTTTTTTTACGTTTTTTTTTTTTACAGTGCAGGAGGCAGGCAATCACCTAACGTCTCCGTTTTTTTTTGCTTGAGTAACTTGAAATCTTGGTCACTGGTACTCGTTTTATTCCAGGCTAACTCATACAGGGTTCCTGCTGGTCATTCAAAAATTAGAGGAACTAAGGCCTAAAAATGATCACTTTCAGGTCACAGTTCAACTTAATTTACATGTCCTTTTTAACTGATTATAAGACAGTAGAACTATTTTACAAAACCTGTGAAAGGGCGTCTTTAATGGAAACCATGATCTTTGCCTAACCTAACCGAATGACAGCGGCGACTGATTTCATGCAGGACACCAACCACATTCTCGTGAGGGACAGTCTCGTGTTTGATACCTTCATCCACCCCAACCTCGTCTTTGCAGGGACTTCTACGATTCTTCCACTGTAGGACAAACACAAGAAGTACTTCACGATTTGCCCACCAACTCATCGGTCAGTTTCAACGACAGTCAGGGAGCAATGATAATGATGTGATATGATAAAGGCATGTTGTCTTTGACACGTGGCTGTCCTTGCGGGGACAGAAATGTTATGTGTGCTTTAGGGGACACATGTAAACTGTGACAGCATAAAATCACCTGGGTTACTGGCTCCCTGCAATGGCAGTGCAATTTTATTTTTAAAAAATCAGCAAAATTAATAAAGAGCATGACAAATAAACTAGAAGTGATGACAGATTTATTTGTTTCTTTATCACCCTCAAAATTAATAGAAGCAGTGCTTTCCCTTTGGGGTGCTTCCAGCAGGTGGCACTGTTGTCTAAGTAAAGTTTTTTTTTTCATGCAGCTGATTACTGTTTTTCTTTAGTGTTAAGCCTGCAAGATTCCAGTCTCACACACACACACACACACACACACACACACACACAGCTTTCTTATTGTCAGGTATCAGGTATCAAACTATCACACACACTTGCGGGAGTGTCTGCACAGCACCTGGGGAGCTGAGAAACGCCCTCAGCTCACAGAGAACAACACTTTACTGAGGATAAGAAACTTTCTGTGTGCAAATCAAAAATTTCTAGAGCTACTTTACCCAGTGAAGTTTTATTTTCCAGAAAGTCGCCTGTCTTCTTACATAATTTGCTTTCTGACTTACAGTAGGGGTTAAAAAGCTTTGAGGAAATTGGTTAACGGTGTAATACTGTTTGTGCAAATTATTGCACTTACTAAAAATATAGAATTAAACAGTTAGTTGTTTAGTATATGTTACACAAGAGTAAACATTTTTAAATTGTCAAAATGTTCCTTCGGCTGCTGCCTTGTATTCTCCCCAAGGGGTCTCCACACAGCTCATTAATCCGCATTGGTAATTTGGCAGAGGTTTTATGCCGGATGCCCTTCCTGATGCAACCCTCCATGGTGAGAGGGGCTTGTGTCGCCACCTGGAATCGAACCAGGGGCATTTCGCTTGTACTGCGAGAAAAATCCAAGCATTTTGGGAAATTTTGCATTCAGGGGATTTTGGGTATTTTCTGGGTTCAGTATTGGGTCACCTACACATGGGGTGATCAGATCCCAACAAACTAAATGGGGGACAAACAATGAGTCTGTGTGGGACAGTGTGGGACACATTATCCGTGTTGGGAGGTCGAGTGAAAGTTTCACATCTAACTTAAAGTAAAAACTGTGGAGGTTACTGGATTGTCAACCTGGAAATGGGGCTGGAAAAGGCCGAATATATCACATATGAATGCAGCGGTTCCTGCTCTCTTACGATAAGGATAAAAGGAAGCTGGAGTTTGTACTCAGGGTCTCACGCGTCAGTCTGTGAGGTCAGACACCGATGTTGGACGAGAGGTCCTGCCTCACAAATCTCCATTCCAGATCATTCCCCAAGCTGTTCACACAGCGCTGAAGCACAGACTTTAGCATTAAGCGTCTCCTTCACTGGAGCTAAGGGGCCCAGGCCAGCCCCAGAAAAACAGCCCCATAGCATCATCCCTAACCCGCTGAACCTCGCAAACTCTCAAACACAGATAGAGACCGAGCACATATCCACCGCTCCGGAGTCCAGTGGCAGCGTGCTTTGTGTCCCGCCGTCCGACGCTTGTCATTGCCCTCGGCGATGTGCACTCACGCCATGAAGCTCCTGGCGCGCAGTTTTTGTGCTGATGTTAATGACGTAGGAGGTTTGGAACTCTGCAGTCAGCAGAGTGTTGGCGGCTTTAACGCCGCACTCAGCGAGCCCCCGCTCTGTGGCGTTACGTGCTCCGCGACTGAGTTGCTGTGATTCCTCAACACTTCCACTTTGCAAAAAAAAAAAAAACCCACTTATGGCTAATCATGGAATATCTATGTAAGAAGTCATTTCACGAACTGAACTGTTGCAACAGTGGCATGCTGTTACAGCGAGCTCTTTAGAACGACCCACTCAGGCAGACGGCGCGGCTAGGTGCTTGATTTTATACACCTGTGGCAATGGGACCGAATAAAACACCTGAATTCAACGATTAAGAAGTGCGGCAATTTTATTTTCATTACATTTTAAATCATGTTCTGTATTATGACATCATTTACCTGTTAGTGATCTGTGCACAAGCGCAAGAGTATTTTTTGGTAACGAACAAGAGCCCATACACTGTGTAATGTGAATTGCTATTACAGCGTGGAAAACAGTTAACCCACTCCAGGCGTACCTGCTGTCGCCGGGCGAACGCTAGAGCGAACCTAGCGACTGGCTGTTGGCCTCTGGCTCTTTTGTTGTGGCCCCCGTTGTTTCATACCTCAACAGCTGTAATGAGAGAGGGAAGGCCGTTTCGGGGGGGTGGGTGGGGGCCTTTCTCCCCCTTCTGTAGGGAAGCTGTTGAGCTTAATGTTTAATAAGCCACTGGACACAGAGGGAAACCTGATCCTCTCCGGAGAGGCTGGCATGTGTGTGTGTGTGTGTGTGTGTGTGTGTGTGTGTGCGCGCGCGCTGGGCATGCGTTTGTTGTGCGAGTATCCAAGTGTGCTGCATTATCCTGTGGTCAGCGTGTGAATCAGATGAACTGTGCTGATCCGGCTCCGCTGTAACTGACTTTTGTTACTCAACTCAGTGCCGGCTAGTGTTTCTCCTCCGAGGGCAGCTCCTGAGGAAAAACAGCTTCTCCTGCCGCCTTGAATTTTTCCCCACGTTCATCTTCTGCGTTGCAAAAGTCCAACAATCATCTGTTTCCATCAGCATTCAGCTGCGCTCGCGCATGCGATGCATTACAGAGGCTACTTCACATAGGCCCCATTTACACCTGGCAACATGCATTTTGGGGTCATACAGTTAGGCCACAAGTTTCTGGGCGATGACACATTGTGCTGTAACATTGCCTCACGGAGCAGGGGCGTTTCCAGGATTTTTATAATAGGGTGGCACGGGGTGGGTGGGTGGGGGGGGACAGGAATATTTTATCAGAAATTAAATCAGTATTGAAAATTGGCAGAGAAATATTGGGTGTGACTTTAAACGAGCGTTCAATGCTTTTTAAGCTGGAGAAAAAATAATTTAGATTTTTGACTTATCTAAAAGCTATAATTCTACAAAAGCAGGCTAAAATTGCTCAAGTTTTATGACCAAAAAGTAACCAAGTCTTTATGTAGAATGGCACTTTGACAGTCATATACATTATATTACAGGCTAATATCCATCCATCCATCCATCCATCCATCTTCTGCTCTTTTCCTGGTCTGGGTCACAGGGGCAGCAGTCTACAGTAAGCAGAGATTCTCAGACCTCGCTCTCCCTGGCTACCTTCTCCAGCTCTTCTGAGGGGACACTGAAGTGTTCCCAAGCCAGCTAAAAGATATCAGCTCCTGTACCTCCTCACACCAGGACATGCCCAAAACACCTCATCTACTGTAGGAGGCATCCAGAAGCCATCCTTAGATGATGCTCGCCCTGCCTCTAACTAAGAGAAGAGACACCCTTCAGAGGAAGTTCATTTGCCCTGCTTGTTTCCATGATCTCATTCTTTCGGTTACTACCAAGAGCTCCTGGCCACAGCTGAGAGAAAAGAACGTAGATCAATCGGTAAATTGGTACACTCAGTTCTCTCTTCACCATGACACCATCCGCGTCACTGCAGATGCCACACCAGTCCATCTGTCAGTCTTCAGCTCCCTCCTTCCTTCACTTGTAACCAAGACCTAGAGATACTTGAGCTCCTCCACTTGGGGCAGCAACTCATTTCCAACCCAGAGTAAGCGCTCCAACCTTTTCCAGCTGAGAACCATGGCCTTGGATTTAGCGCTGTTAACTTTCATCTCAAGCTGGTGGTCATCATGTGATGAAGCCAACAGGCCTACATCATCTGCAAAAAGCAGAGCCAAAAGCCTGAGACCACCAAAACTAACACCCACTGCCCCCCTGGCTGTTTGTCTTTAAAAGTTATGAACAGAGTCATTGATAAAGAGCGGAGTCCCTGCCACAGTCCGACTCCAACCAGAAATGAGGCTGCCGTATTGCCAGCAAAGGCTCTTGTGATGGTTGTACACCAACCAGATAGCCCATAACAATAAGCCCGATACTCCATGATTTCAAAGCACCCCCCCCGACAGGACACCTCGAGGGACAAGGTCAAATGTCATGTCAAAATGCACAAAGCACATATAGACTCACTTATTCACTAATGTCTATGGCACGTTAATTTGCAACTGTTAATGATTTTATTTACTTATATTACAATATTTGCATCCAAAGTACAGTAGAGTAGAAGCACAAAGTAACATAGCATTGAAATACTTACTTGAAGTACATTAACCTTTGGAAAAGTACTTGAGTACATGCACCAAGTTACATTCCTGCTCTTCCCAGAGGTCGGGCACCGGGAGATTAAGATTACTCTGGTCCAGTGGCATTGCTGGGTGGATGGGTAGGGTGGCACCGAGGGATGTCAGTCATACTTCAGGAGCGACCAGTGCCACCTCACGACCCCCTTTACACACGCCCCTGCGTCGGCGGATTTGAACTCAGTCAAAACGTAGCTGAACTGCAGATTTTCAGCTTTAATTCAATGGGTCTGGCAAAAAAAAAAAAAAAAAATCCATGAACTGTTTAGGAATTACAGTAATTTTTATACATAGTTCCCCATTTTCAAAAGCAATGGGACACTTGACTGAGAAGCCATTTCATGACCAGCTGAGGCCTGTTCCTGCATTATTCCATAACAAACTAAGCAGATAAAAGATCCGGAGTTGGTTCCAAGCTTTTCACTGAAACTCTCAGTACGCTGCATGACTATATTCCCTTACACTGGAAGAAAAGCAGGAGCTCAGCAAATTTTATCCTGTAAAACTTAGGCTGAGGATTTTCCATTGAGGAAAAAAATCTAAAATTGAATGGTTTTTTTTTTTCAGCAGCTGCATTGACACTGCATTGACATACAATGACACTGCGAGTCATTGTATGCATTGTTTCATCAAAGCACATTGAAATCGCTTCTCTTGTTTCATCCCTCGCTGTGGAGTGGCCTAACTCTAAGACGTTAGCTTCCTGTCCTACAGTTGTTCCCCTTTTTAAATGGTTCATGTCCGTTTCTTTGTGTGTTTCTTTACTTTCGTTCGTAATCCATATGGATTATATTTTCAACAAAATCAAATCGTGATATAGAGTCATGTAAAAAAAAGAAGGTTTGCCGAGGACTCTGTGTAGCCCTGTGAAAACCGTAGCACACTCCAGGATGCAGCAGCTTGTAGAACCACCTTTGGCAGGAATAAGTTGAAATAATCATTTTCTGTAGGACTCTGTTACATCTTTGTTGAGGAATTTGGCCCACTCTTCTTTACAGCATTGCTTCAGTTCATAGAGGTTTGCACACAGCTCTCTTAAGGTCCTGCCACGGCAAATTAGCCAGCTTGAAGTCCGGACTTTGAGCTGTTGCAACATATGGATTAGCTTCTATTTCAGTCATTCTGGTGTAGAGTTGCCGCTATGCTTGGGATCATTGTCCTGTTGCATGACCCAATTTCAGCCACGGGTTAGCTGTCGGACAGATGGCCTCACATTTGACTTCTGAAGACCTTGGCATACAGAGTTCATGGTCAATAGCTGCAAAGTGCCCAGGTCCCATGGCTGCGTAAAAAAAAAAAACCCCGATCATCGCCATTCCACCCTTGCCAGATGTGGCATTGTGCATTAAAATCAAGCATCTCCACTTTGGTCTCACCTCTGCAAAGGTCATTGTTCCAGAAGACTTGTGCAACTTTACAGAACTAAGATGAGACGGGTTTGCGTCCCCACCTGGAATCGGACAGGAACCTTCCGCTTGTAAGCCAAATGTGTACACCACTACACCAATGATCCTTTATTACTAACAATAAAACACCTGTCAACCATCAGCACACTGAATCTGCTCAGGGCCTAAACATGTTTAGCTGAAAGAACAGATAAACAGTTTTTTAAAAAAAATGATCAGATGAGCGTTTAGGGCGCTACTTTAACCAGCGATCAAACTAGCAGTAATATTAGGTCATATTTGGGTCAATATGTTTTTTTTAAAAAATGGCACTATTCTTGAACAAATGGATTTTACTCTTGCATGTAGTATGTTCAAACTGCAGTCTGCGCAGTGGTTGAAATGTCCACCTCTGGGTATTGATTTAATCTGGTTATGAGCGGCACAGAAATCTGACAGTGATGCTAACCGTCATAATCATATATTCGATATGAACATTAACAGGAAAAACAACTGCAGTAACAGTGTTTGATTAACTGATGATGAAAAAACTTAAACAAAATCATGTTCAAAGTAAACGGAAACCCCCTAGGCTAGAGCTTTAGAATACATTCAAAGCGAATGTGCCAAAAACTGCAGTTCCTGAAGTAGCCACTTGGGGCTGGCTTCCAATGTGAGTCCGCAGCCGTAGACTCCCAGCTTAGAAGCATTAAAAAGCGTGTTCATGGGCCTGGTAAAAACATTATTTGGGGCTCTGGAAAATTGGTTCCCCCCTTCAAAACAACTACACAGCGGATGATTTTGGTAAGGCTTAAAGTCAGGGGGCGTGGCCTCTTCGATCGACAGGCGTGCCAATATAAACAGCTGTAGCCAAAGGTGTTGCTTTGCAATGACTGCAGGACAGATCTGACCTCCTTTAGAGGACCCTGACACTCAGTCCTATTGGAAGTGGCGTGAACGATTCTAAGAGTTTTTCTTCTGGGAGCAAAAAAAACCAGTGGCTGAGGGCAGCGTGTCCACATTCCATCTTTTATATACAGTCTGTAGTCGAACCATGCGTTTAACAGTAGCGTAACGTTGCAGAAAACCCTGGCTTGTCAGGGTTGTGCATGCTGTAAGTTAACAGCGAACGATTAAAACACGGGTTTACATGACAGAAGGACCTCACATACAGTCCAAAGCTGCAGATTAAGACTCAGAACAGACTGCAGATATCATAGATCACTCTCCCGGCACAGCTGTGTGCACCAGGGCAGCTGGGTGCACACTGAGGCCACAGTTGTAGGCACCGGCCAGCTAAGCATTCATATCAACCACATGGCGTTTGGCCGGTGGTAATAATACAGCTTTTACTCATCAACAGTCACACTGAATGGCTATTCTGCCGTGGTCATGTGTCCTCTGTTGGCTGGAGCCGCCGGCCTGCCTCCTGCTCCGGAGTATCGGGTAGAGTTTCTGCACAGCTAAAGCCTCTGATCTATTATTCATTTACCCATGTCAAATATTACAGGGGAGCAGAGTGACGCTGGGGAAGGGGGCGGCATGTGCTGCTGCACCTCAGGGTCAGGAAGTGGACGCAAACAGGCTGGCAAACAGACAGACAAACAGACAGCAGGCAGGGACTGAAGGGCTCTGTCCATTATGGTGCATCTGTCACCGTGTCCCAGAAAGCACTATCATCCCTCTATTACAACTGTCCCACCTGTTTCCCTGCTGTCACGCTTAGGCCAGATTGCAGCGTCGCCTATGAAATACACTGGAATCATCTTCAGACGTAAAAACATAAACTGCAACGTTTTTAAAAGATTTACTTCCAGGTATCATGTCTTTGCTTAAGGGCATCATATTGACAAAAGTATTGTGCCACCTTCACATAGCACCTATAGGCGCTTCTATGACATCCCACTTTAAATCCTTTGGCATTAATATTTGCAGCTATAACAGCTTCCACTTTTCTGGGAAGGCTTTCTACAAGACTTCAGACTGTATCTGTGGGAATATTTACAGAAGACGGCTTGTGAGGTCGAACACCCATGAGCGGGCCTGGCTCGCACTCTCTGTTCAAGTTTCTCCCCAAAGGTGTTTGATGGGGTTGAGGTCAGGGCTTTGTGTGGGCCAGTCAAGTTCTTCCACACCAAACTTAGCCAGCTGAGCCTTTATGGACTTTGCTTTGTGCAGTGGGGCACAGTCATGCTGGAACAGAAAAGGGTCTTCCCTAAACTGTTTCCACAAAGTCAAAAGAAGCAAACTGTTCAAAATATCCTGGTAAGCTGAAGCATTAAGATTCCCTTCGCTGAAACTAAGAGGCCCAACCCAAACCCACTGCGTTATCCTTCCTCCACCAAACTTTACAACTGGCACAATGTAGTCAGGAAGGTAATGTTCTTCTGTGACTTGTCAAATTCAGACTTGTCAGATTCCCAGATAGAGAAGCGTGATTCGTCACTCCACAGAAAATGTTTTCACTGCTCCACAGTCCATTGTCAGTGTGCTTTACACCAGGGGTCCCCAACCCCCAGTCCCCGGACTGGTACCGGGCCGCAGAGAAAAATTTTCGTGGTTAAAATTTATTTTTCTTGCATTAGTCTTCGGAATCTTATTTTGAAAAACGACTGTTTCCGCCCTCGCCTCTGGCTCGCCGTTGCACGCATCAGCGACACAAGCTAACCCTTTAAGAAAAATGAGCCAAAAACAAAAAATTTACTGGAGAGCTTTTTTTTTTTTAGGAAGGAATGAGCAAACGATGGGACAGCAGAACGGTCACAGACTGCCCGCAAAAAGAAAGCTGCATTTAAAAGAAAACACCAAAGATTCTTACCTAAGTTACAGGTTCATCACAGGTGATACACAAGCTCCACACCCGCTATGCATAATTTGTGGTGACCGACCTGTTGATCAGTCCATTAAAACCCTCAAAACTGCTTGGCCACATTGAGACAAAACACCCACCGTTAAAAGACAAGCCTTGGAATTTTTTGAAAGCGAAAAAATGTGAACATGAAGGACAGAAACAGTTACTGAGGGCCACCACTTCAATAAATGTATCTGCCCTGAATGCATCATGTCACTGTCTCCCACCACCCCCAGACGGGACCATCTAGTTGCAGGGAAACAAGCCCAGGGCTCCCGCTGACTCTGCGTTATGGTGTAGAATTGGTGTAATTACCTATTATAAAGTGTAATTGTTGCATTCAGATGACATACTATGAAGTCACAAAGGGTTTTGTCATTGGAACATTTGTCATTTGGTCATCCACCCAGTCCGCAGAAACTGATGAAACTGGTCCCTGGTATGAAAAAGGTTGGGGATCGCTGCTTTACGCCGCTCCATTCAATGCCTGGCATTGTACTTGGTCATCTAAGGCTTGCATGCGGCTCCTCAGCCATGGAAACCAATGCCAGGAAGCCCCTGAAGCACAATTTTTGTGCTTAATAAAATAAAAATGTCCTCCCCAATGTTTGTAAAGGCAGATTGCATGGCTAGGAGCTTGATTTTTATACGCCTGTGGCAATGGGACACCTCTATACTTTTGCCCTGTATTGTGCATATGCAAGTTTCTCTCCATTTTATTGGTTATTGCACTTTTTGGGACAGTGATGACACCAGTGGGGCACATTTGTGTGTGGTCCAATGCCATCAATTTCAGACACTGAGGAAGTTCTACTTAACACCGCGCACTGAAAAATGACACTAAAGGGCAATCCAGCTCATTATATATGCCTCCTCAGGGCCCAAGCATGAGGTTGCTCTCTTTGGACTCCTGACAAATTAGGGCTTAGTTTTCCAGATTATTTTGAATAAGTAGGCTCATTCCTGTTCAAGGTTGACTTTAAGCGATTTTCTCAACTGCAACTGAAAGCTCGGCTTTTTAATTTGTGGCAATCATTCAGCCGTTCTTTAGGACGCCGTTATTACCATCAGACCTTCGTCACTAGCCGTCAAATGGAGACCTCGGGACTTTGGCCCAATAACGAGTCGACGTGGCCTTAGAGGAGCGCTCGCTGGCCAGTGTGATCCACCACGCTTTACACACAGCATGTGGAGGAGGGGGAGGAAAGACAGTTCTGAACGTGAGGGGACAAAAAAAAAAAGAAAAAAAAGTTAAAACCTGACCCTGTCCCTGCACACAAAGCCCAGGGGTATGTGAGGGGCAGGGGAGCAATAATAGCTCTGCCTAAAAATAAAAGGGGCAAAATGACAGTGGAGGATACCGTTACAAAGAGCTCCACTGGACAAATAGGAGGGCCAGCGCTTTGAAGAGTTTCTCACAAAAGACAGACCATATAACCCCACCACCATCCACCCCCCCCCCCCCCCCCCCCCCCCCCCCCCCCCTCCTCCCCCCCCCC
>VUQH01052384.1:0-27488 GCA_015106775.1 Etroplus canarensis | reverse complement strand
ATGTGTGTTTTTTTTTTTTTTTTTTTTTTGCTGGTAGCCGTATCCTTTTCTGCTGTTCAGATATCTGGTAGAAGACAGATTTAATATTCCATATTTTTACATCATAGATTTACATGTTTTCTTCCTTTTCCGCTGCAGTATTACATCAGCATGGAGAATTGTCACGATATTTCCAAAATCTGTCTTTAAAATTTTTCAATAGGCTATTCCAGTGCAGAGTGTGATCCTTGCACTGACTTTATCTGTGTCTGGAGGTAGGAGTTCGGGTACGCTCAGCTCCCTCAAAAGCAACTGTTTTCTAGCAGCCTCGGGGTCAGGTGTGTCTGTCAGCATGTGATCCCCATGGGGCTCTACTGAAGCTGTCATGGCTTTTCAGTGAAGAAGTCAAGAGCTAAAAATGCGTCACAAGAAGACCTCTCACCCCAGCCAACATCTCAGTCCCCCTGGAGCTTCTGTCTTCTGCTCTGTGATGGCCTGTCAACCCCAGCCACAGTGGGCACTGGTGTTTGTACTCTCTGGATGTCCTTCCCCTCCTCACCAGCAAACATTCACCCAACCTTGGAATGCAGCTTGTTTGCAGATGCTTCTTTGCAGTCTGAATTTAGTGGTGCTCCTGAACAGGAATGCTTTCACTAAGTAATCCACATATTTGTTTCTGTTCCAAGAGGTTTCGATGAATGGTTTCATGTTTTAACAAATCCCACCTGTGCTGTAGCTTGTGAAACTGAAAGCACACTACTGCTTTATTTAGATTTTTTTCTGCATAGAGATACAGCTCTGGAAATGAGGCAGTAGCTCCTTTGTCAGCTCAGCGCTTGTTAGTTTTGACGCATTTTCATATCCAGTCTGCCTGTCACCTCACTGTCTGTGTGTGTGTGTTTACCTACTTGTGTCTGTGAAATATACACACTGCAGCAGAAAGTTTGCCTGTCAGTGTGATGGGCAGGATGTGCCCACAGGTATCTGACTTCGCATCTCAGACAAATTTCACATTCATACTCATACTGCCTCTGTGTCCCTGTCACATACACAAGCTACACACAGGTCGGGTCAGGAGGAATGTGCGGGAAGAGGTAGTTTTCAGTGCTTGCTATTGGTACGTTAAAAGTGATGGACATGGAATTTTTTCAAATATGGCCTGTATTTACTCTTTGGGTATAAATACATTAAAAAACATGGTTTATGATGCAAGTTTCCAACAGACACTGTAATTTTTAAAAAAATTAGAGTGTAATTTTTAGTATCTCAACAATATCTTGGTTTTTATTGATAATTAAAATATATCAACAGCAGAACAAGGGAGTAACTTTTTGTGGCTTTTAATAAACAAGAACAACAAGAACATAAAATTACACTCACCAGCCACTTCATAAGGTACACCTGTTCAACTACTCATTAACACAAATTACTAACCAGCCAATCACATGGCAGCAGCTCAGTAAATTTGGGCATGTAAACATGGTCAAGAAAACCTGCTGAAGTTCAAACTGAGCATTTAGATGACACTGAATGTGGCATGGTTGTTGCTACCAGATGGGCTGGTTTGAGTATTTCACAAGCTGCTGATCTACTAGGATTTTCCCACACAACCATTTTAAGAGTTTACATAGAATGGTCCAAAAAAGAGAATTTATCCAGTGAGCAAATGTACCTTCTTAAAGTCAGAGGTCAGAGGATAACGGCCAGACTACTTTGAGCTATAAGGATGGCAGCTGCAACTGAGGTAATCACCTAAAATCCAAGTTATGCAAAAGAGCATCTCTAAACCAGGTGCCACTCCTGTCAGCCAAGAACACAAAACTGAGGCTACAGTTCACACAGAGCCACCAAAATTAGATAAAAAAGGCTGGAAAACCATTACCTGGTCTGATGAGTCTCGACTTCTGCTGCGACATTTGGATGGTAGGGTCAGAATTTGGCATAAAGAACATGAAAGCATGGAATCATCCTGCCTTGTATCAATAGTTCAGCCTGTTGGCGGTGGTGTAATAGTGTAAGGGATATATTCTTGGCACACTTTCGGCCCATTTGTATCAATTGAGCATTGTTTAAACACCACAGTATACCTGAGTATTGTTGCTGGCTGTGTCCATCCTCTAATGACCACGGTGTACCCATCTTCTGATAACGCATCATGTTACAAAGCTGGAATCACCTAAAACTGGTTTCTTGAACGTAACAATGAGTTCACTGTGCTCAAATGGCCTCCACAGTCACCAAATCTCAATCCAATAGCGCACCTTTGGAATGTGGTGGAATAGAAGATTCACGTCATGGACATGCAGCCGGGAAATCTGCAGCAACTGTGTGATGCTATCATGCCAATATGGACAAAGACATGAATGTTTCCAGCATCTTTCTGAATCTAAGCCACAAATGAAGGAAGTCAAATTTGGTAGTAGCAAGGTGTATCTAAAGAAGTGGCTGGTGAGTACTGTAAGTCATTTTGTAAGTAGTGGTTAGCCATGGGGTATTATATAAGAAAAGAGACCCAAATTGATTTGATGAGCACCCAGAGAGAACCCACACAAGCACAGGGAGAACATGCAATCTCCACACGGGAGGCATAGGCTAGCCAGCTGTTGGATTCAAACCCCCGGACCCCCTAGCTGTGAGGTGACAGTGCAAACCACCACACCGCCGTGCTGCTGGGGTGTGGGGCAGGGGGAGCCAGGGTGGCTACAGAGCCCTTGCGGGGACAAGGGCGAAGCTTGATTTGATCAATATTTGATAATTCTAGGCCCCCAAATATTACTGATAAAGATTTCATCAGTGTTGTGTTGTGTCATCCTCCCAAACTGAGAACAGTACTACTGTGTTACATGAGTACAATCTGATACATCAAGACACAGAAAGGAATCTGCCTCACTAAAACATCTTAATGTGATACACTGCATGCACACATTTTATCTTCCCTCATAATCTCAGCATTTCATAAAAGTGTCAGTCGATATCTCTGATATAGTTGCGTTTTTACACAGACACAGACACACACATACACACTGTTCTGGACAGAGATCTCAGATGTTGTTTCTTGAATCTGCTGAGGCCACTTTCCCAGTTTGGGAGTCCCTGCTCCGAGTGTTCCGATCACCATAAGGAATGCTGTTGTCTTCATCTTCCACATCTTTTATAGCTCTTCTTTCAACCCTTGGTGTTTCTCAAGCTTCTTGTGTTCCTTCTCCATAAGCTGTGAGCTGTGTTATTTAGTGACACCACTGTTTCATAGTATATGTTTAAAAAGAAGCATTTGCTTTTCAAGATCATGTTAAAACATAGGCTGAAGTGAGTTTGCACAAAATAACTAGTTATTAATGCAACAGAATGTTAAGATTTATCTGCCAGCTTGTTATCAAGTACACTATTTGTTTCATAAAGGTTTTAATGTTCAGTTTTTGCTTAAAATGTTCAGGCTAATATATGACGATTGTGTGGAGAATGAAGCTGGTGACTTTTGTTTTAGTTAGATGACACTAATGAACTATCAACTTATTATTTTTAATAATCAGCAGTACCCTGACAACATTGTTTAAGTAATTTAACAATTTGATCTGATACAGTGTTTATACACAGCATTATTACTCAGTTCAGCTGTTTGAATGTATTCAGCACTGATTCTGATTTCAGCCACATTAGCAGCATATGTCTCTGGAGATGGTAGTTCTGTCAATAATGTTGGTTCCTACTTAAATACCTTAACTACTGGATAGTTTTCCATGACATCGCCAATTAACCTAACCCCACATGTGTCTTTGGACTGTGTAGGGGAAGCCAGAGTACCCTGAAAGAGGCACTGGAGAACACTTTACACAGAAGGGTTCCTGCTGGCTGGAGGTTTCATACATATGACTTTCTCACTGTGAGGCAACAGTGCTAACCACCATGCGGCACTATTACTAATAGATGTAAAGATTTTAATTTTTTACACTGATTACTAATTGATGAAAATAAAATCTTAAAAAACTTTTAAAATACCATAGTGTTGTTGGATTCATTAGCTTATATAATTGTAATAATTAATATAGTAAAAAATAAACCAATTAAAGGATTGTTTCAGTTTGATTTTGACTAAAGTCCAGCTGCAGATCACGTGTGTCAGTAAGACAGCAGCATTGTCAGAGAACCCAAACAGATTTGTCCATATACTGTTAAATTCTCTACTTTCCTATACAACTTTTTCTCTTTTTGGAATCCATAGCTGGGAGTTTTAAAGATGAACCATTTATGTGTATCTGTCAGCGCTAGTCACTGCAATTTTGGTTCAGCAAAATAATGAGGATTTCAACTAGACATCTAGTTTCATGTCTAGGCCACAGAGAGCCACTGGAGATTGGCAAAAGAGCCATGTGTGCCTCTGGAGCAGCAGGTTTGAAACCTGCTTAATTAATTTAAAGATTCACTGTATATAAACTTGAGAACTGGATGAGCATATAGCTTGCCAGCTCATGTGTTCATCTTTGTTCTCTTTTATATCATTAATTCTACATTACATGTTTCTGCACAAACCATCTTTTAAGATGAGTGTCTTAAGTGTCCTTCCTGCTGTAGCTGCTGAACATCACCATGTTGGCATTATTGTTGCAAGCATGTTAGGATGCGTATATTAGCATTTAGCTCAGAGAACTTCCAGTTTGGCTTGTTTATTAGCTGCATTAGGTCACGTTGTCTCAGAGTCTCAGTGCTTGCAGTAATTCTCTGTTAGAATATCCTGATGGACACAGGAGATCAAACAGAATCCCTACTGTGAATTAATGCAACACAATTACCAAGTACTTCCTTGCATGACAAGTGATTTCATATCAAAGTAAAGCTATGTATTGGTTTGAATGATTTGCATGATAACTGTTTCTTTTTAACTACACTATTCACTATTCTATTTGAATTCCTGAAAAATCTGAGGTGTAGGAAGCTGCTCAGTCCTCTTTTAACTACACTTATGCTAAAAGAGCATGCCTCCTATTTTATGTGTCATATATCCAAATGGGAAAAATGCCAATGGTATTCATTTTTAACCAAGAATGTCAGCTCTGGGTTTGACCTTTTCAAGGGTGTTGGCGGGTATATTAATGGGATGCTCTTCAGTTCTGCTCACTTGAGGGCAAAACCTGATTCTAAAGCCCTTTCACTGTCAATAGCCAGTTTCCACTACATTCTGGAAGTGTAGAGAGGACCTTTTGTGCCTGAATGCCACATTGTGCTCAGATTCAAATAAAAAAAACAATGTAACCCTGTGTGAGTGAATGGAGGCACAGTTTGGCATCAGCTTGTGTGATTTTGCACCCTCGCCTCACCCGTTCTGGCAGGTTCATGGCTCTTTCTCCGAGATATTTTTGTACCTTTGCTGTGTCCTATCATCACAGGCCAAATGAGGTAGAGGAGACAGAGACAACAGCAGCACATCACAGGTCGCAGACCTGGAAATTGAGGCTGCATACTATCAAGAGTAAAAATACTCTTGACAGCTCAGACTAAGCAAACAGAGCTAGTGAGTCAAAACAAATATGCCTAAAGCATTTGCGCTATCGGTATTAAGCTTAGATATGACTGCAGAAATTATTGAATCAAGAATGAAAAGGCTCAGTTTCAACATCCATCACATTTTATACTTATGAGAAATTTTCCTGATGCCAAAGTCAGCATCATTTGCAGCTGAGTATTTATAGGGAAAATCAGTACCATTCTTGCCCTCCATACAACAAAATGGGATGATGTTTTTGTCCTTTTCTATTGATTTGATATGGTCTCTGGTGAGTCTGTGTGTGCTTTAAAGGTCAAGAGCATCTGCTGCAAAATCCTACTCCTCAGGAGGAAACTACTCTGTAAAAGCTGCAAATCCTTTTAGTAGCAGCCAACAAGTATTTTACAATTAAAGCTGCAGTAGGCAGAAATCTGGAAAAGATTTCTGCCTACTGCAGATATAAAATTAGACACCACTCCTCCTGCAGCTCTCTCTTCTCTGTTTTAAACCCCCACCAAATGAGAATGGGCTAAAAATAACTGCCTACCTTTGGGGTTTAAACCCCACTCTTCGAGGTGAAAGTCATTTGCCTAACCCACTGCACTACCATGTCTCTCACACTTGGCTTCCATAGATTTTTAAAATCTTGATACAACTTTAAGTTATTCCCCTAATGTGGTCTGAAAGGACATTGAATCGCCTGAAAGCCTGAAAACAAAGCCTGGAGGATGTGCACAAGTTCAGTTCCCCCTCAGAATACTTAAATTACAATAGGCTGAAAGGTTGTTCTTCATTGTCATTGTTAAATTATTGAAAAGCCCTATAGTAGGCCGAACGCAAAAAAATTGTTTGGTCATTATGTTATAATTGGCAGTGTTTTCGGTGATGTACAAATAATGTATATCAGAAACAATATGAGGATTCATGTCAGTCTAAAGGACACAATGACACGTAGGCAATTTGCTCAGTTATTTTAATAAGCAATCATTCTACTTACTATTGTCTCCATTACTTATTTGACCCAATAAATGTCTAAAAAATGTTAATTATTTCCCATAATGTTGAATTTGGGTTGTATCTTTTTGTATGATTTATTACTCTTTTGGCCAAAACAGATGAAAGCCAGCTAGTATCCATAGTGCACAAGTGCCCTTGAGCAAAAAGCTGAGTCCCTACAAACCCCAGAGACAATGGATTTTGTCTTTTCATTAATCTGTCTTTTTTTGAAAGACACAAGCAACAGGAGGAGTTACTCATGGGAATGACAAGATGTCACGAATTGCTAATAATACATGGTAAGATCCTGAACGAGGAGCATCTGTAAGCCCTCTCTCTTTGAAGAAAGTAGCATGTCACATTAAAATGAAGCGTTGTCAGCCTGAATGCTCTCACAGCCCATGCCTTTACTGCTTTCTTTCACAGTGCATTTCTGTGCCAAAGAGACCCCGAGGGAGAAGGCTGCCCTTACACATTCTTTAAAAATTTCTTGGTATCCCTCACTCACATCCACCTTCCTCTGCCTGTCTCAGGTGTGGTATATGCAGAGGTGCGCCGGCCTTGCAGAACCATGATACTGGTGAATCCTCACAGTGGCCGTGGTCAGGCTCTCCAACTTTTCACGGGTCACATACAGGGCATGCTCACGGAGGCCTCTGTTCCCTACACACTTGTCATCACAGGTCAGTAAAGTTCATTGACTCATAAATATGTTTCCCTCGTGCAGTTAGCTGACACTGTTCTCAAGGTCACCTTCATATGAAATACCAGATTAAAAACTTTGACCCCCATCATGGATGCTCATTGTAAGAACTAGGTCATCCTGCCAATTACACACATAGACACGCGCACACAAGTTGACGTAACCGCACTCTGAAACAACTTTTAATCTCTGCAGGAATTATGCATTGCTTGTGTGATCACAAATTCACAAGCCACATGCTCACAGCAAACATGAGCATGTGCAGGCACTCAAGCACATGTGCACTGATACGCATTAAAATCTCACTTAAGCTGCCCCACATTCTATATGAAGTGCTGATGGCTTTTTGTGAATTTAAACAGCGTTGTGTTGGTTACTGTCATCAGGGGCTGTAAGCTCTAAGTGACTTCTGCCTCAATGCCAGTAAAGTGACAGAGAAACTGGAAAAGGCTTTAATACTGATATGTACCTCTCAGCTGCTCCCTTGTATTCTCCACCAAGGGGTCACCACAGCAGATTAATCTGCATTGGTTTTACACTGGATGCCCTTCCTGACACAACCCTCCATGGTGAGAGGGGCTTGTGTCCCCACCTGGAATTGAACCAGAGACCTTTTGCTTTGAAGGCAAATGCACAAACCACTACACTACTGGGGACACTACTGAAATATATGAAAAAAACCAAACAGAAAAATTATCTTTCTACCTCAAACTTTCACTGTTAACTGACAGAAGGATCAGCAAAGCCACCCATTAGTTTGTGAAATCTTGTTTTGAAGCCCCGTATTGCTATCTTGTGTTTTTTACAGCCAGAAATGGTAAAGATGCAAGGAGAAGAGGTAGTGAAATAAGATGACTGTAAGAGGGGCAGGCAGGGTGGAGTGAATGGAGATGAGTGTCAGGGGTGATTTGTGACAGAAGGATAGAAGCAAGAGTGAAAGGGAAGATTTACAAGATTGTAGTGAGACTTGCTATGATGTATGGCTTGGAGATGGTAAGCGTACTTTCAGCTGCGCCCTTGTATTCTCCCCAAGGGGTCACCACAGCTGATTAATCCGCATTGGTAATATGGCAGAGGTTTTACACTGGATGCCCTTCCTGACACAACCCTCCATGGTGAGAGGGACTTGTGTCCCCACCTGGAATCTGGACCTTTCGCTTATAAGGCAAATGTGTAAACCACTACACTATGGCTTGGAGATGGTGACGCTGACAAAAAGACAGGCAGAACTGGAAGTGGCAGAAGTGAAGATGCAATCAAAGCCTGTCCAAATGCGTTTGTTCAATACTACTTGAACTACAAATATATTATTAATGGAAACCAGGAAGTGTCCTGTGCCAAAGATCTTATCTCTGCCTATAGATTGTACACATTCATATGCATATACCCGTTTAGAGAGATAACTACTTCTGTGCCTTGAATTAGATTAGTTGAAGAGAGATACTGGCTAAATTTGTGTCATCGCCCACATTTGACGTACCTAATAATGCATAATTTAAGCCTTCATCAAATTTAAATGCTTAAGGAAAAGAAAATCCACCTTCTGTACCACTTTATACAAGAGGGAAATCATCTATGAAAATATTTTCATACCAGGTTGAAAACATGCTCACTTCTACTGTAAAGCTGGGCAGTTTAACATAGGAGTCTGCGTTGTTTGAGTTGCTTTTGTAGCTAGCCTCAAGTGGTCATTTAGGGAACTGCAGTCTTTGGCAATTAGGAGTTGTCTTCTTTTTCAGTCGGGAGTTTATCATTTGGCCTGTTTGACAGGAATCAGCAAAAGCAGCAGCTGCTTCCAGCCTCAGCATGGCAGCACATAGCTCAGTATGAGATGGACCATAGCAGCATATGCAGTAAAAACGAGGATATCGACTGCGTTTGTTTGAGAAAGGGTGCTGATGTGTGCTCTTTGTGCAGACCCCGTGACTTAAACGAAGGTTGGCGGCAGAATGGCGATGTAAATAGGCAAGAGTAATTACTGATGTTGACACAGCCGAGAGGAATTAGGCAGAACAGAAATGAAGGTGGGGATTATGGGTCACTAAAGGCCTGCAGTGGCCAGATACAGTAGCCAGTCGGATGTGACTATGAGTGGATTAACCGGCACTGCTCATTTTTCCAGCACAGGTCCTTGATGACTGTATCAAACAACCTTTGCCTGAGGAAGGACAAGCACCAATGGAGGCACCTCTTGTGTCAGCATGTACCTTTTACATACTGTATGAAGCATCTAGTGCACTAAGTTTAAACTTTACCCAGCTTAACCTCAGAAGAAGCCTCTAGGAGTTGACATAAGGAGGAGACTGCTGCATTTAAAGCAACATTTACTATACGTGGCCTTAACAGAGTGAAATTACTAGTTGCTGTCGGTGCAGATCAAAGAAGAATCAACAATGAATGTGCCAACTGAAAACCTTGAAATGCTTCTGTCTTCACATTTAGGTTGATGTTTGGCAGTGACCTCTTGAATAAGGAAGTGGCTAGGGAGTAAAGCATCAACCGCAGTTGCTGAGTCAGCTGTGCAGTGCAGTTACTCCCTCTGCCTCAGTCTTGTCAACACAACACTGCATCAAGGCCTTCAGCCTCCCCAGCACACAGCAAACAAACAGCAGCAACATGGGGAGCACTGCTCGGGAAAATGAGACCCAGGAGAGTTTAGGAGGGGGACAACTCAAGGTTGAGGTGAAAGGAAAAGAGAGTTCCCATCTGTTTAAAATGTCTATCAGTGCATTGTGAAGGAAGTGTATCAGTGTTGGTTGATTTCATGTGTACCATCCACTCTCCCTTTTAAAAGCCCATTTTCCACACACATAAACACACATGCATGACTACACTGGGGATTCTCAGCTGGCAGGACTGTAGAATTTAATGCTGGCGGGAAGAGCCCACATAGACCCCCTGCAGAGGGACCCACTCAAGGACGCTGCCAATAAAACTAGGCTGAACAAACAGCTCACTGCTCCTCCAGCACATTAACAAACACTCATGCGCGCTCACACACACACACATGCTGTGCTCTCAATACACATTCAGATATTTGTCAGTCACAGATGTTTTATAGGCTGGCTAAGCTGCCTTGGAGCTGTTGAGTAGCCACTGGATGGGCTAATGTGATACGTCTGCCCCGATAAGGGGAAATTGAATCTCTTTTCTGCCTAATCTCCCTGATCCTACCCCAGAGGCTGGTGATGAAGGGATCATGTCTTTTTCTCTGCCCTTGGCCTTGTTTTCATTTTGTTACTTTGTCCTATATTTCGCCACATTTTCTGCTTTGTCTTTGAGTTTTCCATCTCCTCTCTTGTGTTCTTCAGAGCACAAGAACCATGCACGGGAGCTGGTGAGAAAGGCGGACCTGTCGCAGTGGGATGCACTGGTCATCATGTCTGGAGATGGGCTGCTGTTTGAGGTGCTTTAACTTTACCCAGCCCACTTCTGTGCAACAATGACACAACTGCTAATCAATCACAGATGAAAATGATACCAACTTCCACACCCCTGTCCTATTCACAGCACTTCTTAGAATAGGACTATAAAAATTTAATTTGTTCTCAAACATGACAAAAGAGCTCAGGTACTGTGGGTCTAGCACCACAACCCTGCAGTGATAAATAAAAAGCCTCACTTTCATCTGTAGATCCTTCACTGCAAAGGCTTTTCTTTGCTTTTTCTCTTCTTGTACTGAATATATAAATCTTCAGCCATGTACTGTCATGTTTCCCTGGAAACACTACTTGGTGCGGAACAGCTGTAGTTATCAAAGAAACAGTTTTTTATCTGAACTTGTGGTCATGAACAGCTGCTTCTTTCTATTTAGAACTATGGTCTGGTTCTGTTTTTGCATTTCTTCTTGCTTATTCAGGTGATAAATGGTCTTATGGAGCGCGAGGACTGGCAAGAGGCCATCCAGACCCCTCTGGGTATTCTACCAGGTGGCTCCGGCAATGCCCTGGCTGCGTCCGTCCACCACTACTCACAGTGAGTCAGTCCATTAATGAGTAATTTAAATGCATGGGCTAACAGTGCAAAAGATAAACCTTCCTCAGCCTAAAACAGACAATTTATCTCGTGTCTGTGTAATTATGCCAAAGGCTGACTGGGCACATCATTCCCCAGGAGAGAGGAGAGACTTTAAACTGCCTTGCTGTGCAGCAAGGTCATTTCAGGTTGCTCAAACTCTCAAAGGAATGATGTAATGGGTTTAAAAACTGGCACATTATGAGTGATTACAGCCCAGAGTGCAGCTGGGGAACATGTCGACCCAGCACATGCCCAGGGTGTCATCTCCATCTGCTGGTTGGATTTTAGCACAACATCAAAGGAGGGAACCTGGAACACTCCTAATGAGCCAAAACATTATGAACGCCTCTGCCTAATAAGCTGTTGGACCTTCAGTATAGCTCTGACCTGCTGGACCTTTTGGTAAGTTGAGAGTTGGAGATCAGACTTGGTCTAGGACACCCACCAACACCACATTGCAGTTCTTGGTTTGTCACTCCTTAGGTCACCGTCAGTAGGTACTCACCACTGTAGACCAGCCATAATTCTACAAGTTTCAGCACTTCTGTGATGCTCTGACTCAGTAATCTGGCTGCAGTGATTGGTTTAAAGTAGTCTGAGCCCCAAAACATTGACTGTGAGTAGTTAAATAGTGTACTGTTGCTACACTATTAGCAGCATTATGCATCTCCTTGAGTGATTATAATATTTTGGCTCATTACGTACCTGTATTCTTTACAAGCCGCAAGTATGAACAAGGGCATAGTTTCAAATTCTAAAAATGTATTCTCATGGAAATGGTGTAGTTTCAGATTTACTGTTTTTCCTCCTGTATTTTAAGAATCATAGATTCAGAAGGTAAACTGCACTTCAGGAGGCTCAAATGACAGAGTTTTAAGTCATGAGATAAGTATGTTTACAAGTTTAGTTTCTAAATTCATAGACAGCGTGCTAGAATAGTTGTGATGATCTTTGGAGCATCAGTTGCTGACTATCTGACAGATTGCCTCTAAATTTGATTCTGACATTAGAGTCCAGCTTAACTTCTGTGAGTGAATACCTGCAAAGCTAATTAAATTCACATCAGCCTCAGCTTTATTTTGTGTTAAGTGCTCCTCCCAAAAATTAGCATGTTAACAAAACACAGAAATAACATTGAACAAAGTTATACTTGCTAAAAGTCACTGTTAGAAGAGTGGGCAAAAGGAAACATTCCTTATTAGAAGTATGAATATTAGTGTTTAAAAAGACTGGTACAAGTACTAATTCAACTTGTTTACTCAAGTAAAAGTGAAAAAGTACAGGCTCTGAAATATACTCAAAATATAAATGTAAAACGTAGCTCTTTGAAGGACATTTCTACCAGCTATTTTTGTGCAAAGCTAACTGAACCACACATCGTGTTAATATAATATTAATATAATATTAATTACGAAAGAATGCTAGCTTTATGTCAGTTTTTAGTTATTCTAATGAATGTACTCTAATGAATGTACTCAGCTTTACAACCGTTATGTAGAACAAAAAGAGAAAAACAAAGCAGATAAAATTAACATTTTAGAATTAGATATTTTATCTAACTATTAAAAAAACTATTTACTGTTGCTTAAATTGTAGATGGGCCTCTTTGCTTCCCCACTTGAACAAAAAATAAAATATTAAAAAATATTGAATATTAATGATGCATTTTTTTGTTTTTTGCCTCTTTCATCCTTACACTTTTTCCATCACTCACAGGCATTAGTACTGATAATGTATGCAACAATAGGATTGTCTTGTATTTAGTATTGTTCTGTTCTTTTAGATTCAAATCTGTTAAATGTTGGGACATCAGGCGAAATAATCAAAACTCCCCTCAAATGAATTAAATCTAAAGTAATGAGTTGAAAGCATAAGGAGTAGAACGTAGAAATATTTGTGTTAAAATGTACAGAGTAAAAGTATGGAGTTGTGAGAAAAATAAATACTTGAGTAAAGTGCAGTTATCTCTAAAACTGTTTGTAAGTACAGTAATGAAGTATTTGTACTTTGTTACTTCCCACCTCTTACCATTAGCATTGATTGTGAGCATGTTAGCATGATGTAGATGCTCCTTACCTTGCTCAAATAGTAGCTAAACTGCAAAAATTAAGGCAAAACCACTGTGTTAAGTTTGGTTTTGTGTATAAAACTATGAATCAGCTTAATAAATATACTGACTCCCGTAGTCACTCCTCAGCAACAGCAGTTATAACACTGTCATGCTAGTTGTGTAATTCTAGGATTGTATCTGAAGCAAGAGCTTTCACCGGGGGAATGAATGTACTCTTTAAGGAGTAATACTTTATAAAATTTCAGGAACTTTGGGGCTCTCGACATTTCTGATATCTCAAGTAGGCTGCTCACAGTGGTTTATATCAGGGAGTCTTTCTCACCCGCTACATGTTTAATCTCTGCAGTAGCTTGTAAATCCATTTGCTTACTTTAAGTCTAGCATTCCAGGCGTAATTAATCAGTTTTTTGCTACTATTTGTTCTTTTTCCAGGGTTGACTCAAAGACCTAATTCATAAAGCAGCAAAAAAAAAAAAGAATAACAATTCCAAATAGTTTTACTGAAAATATGGCTTAGCTCTTGTTGTCTTAACAACCCCTCAGGTCACCTCCAGCATGGAACGAGGAGCTTTTATTGAGCTGTGGCTTCATGCTGTGCAAAGGCCTGGTTGCCTCTTTGGACCTGGTGTCGATCCACTTGGCTTCCAGACAGCGCCTCTTCTCCTTCCTCTCTCTGGCCTGGGGCTTTGTGGCAGATGTCGATATTGAGAGTGAGAAGTACCGCCATGTTGGAGCTATCCGCTTCCTGATGGGCACCCTGGTGCGTCTGGCCTCACTCAAAGTTTATCAGGGCAGGTTAGCATACCTCCCTGTGAAGGAAGCACCAAAACTTTCAAAAGGGAGCATCAAGACAAACAACCCACCCTCCACACCGCAGCACCCCTCGCTCTGCTCTTCCCTTCCCTGTCGTCTCATCCCCAACACTTCCCTAAACCCGAGCTCTTGCCACAGCACAAACTCCAACCATAACACTACAACCAATTCTTCTAACAATGCCATAACCGCCAAGAGACCTGAGACTGAGAGTGACAGCAAGACCAGAGGCCCCGTGGACTCTCTGCTTCCTGGCCTGGACCAGCCTCTCCCAGAGAGCTGGACAGTGGTCAAGGAGGAAGACTTTGTCTTGGTACTGGCTATTTACCAGTCCCACCTTGCTGAGGACCTGTGGACAGTACCCGGTGCAATGGCAGACGATGGTCTGATTCATCTGTTCTATGTGACAGCAGGAATCTCCCGGCCTGCCCTCTTGCGTCTCTTCCTTGCCATGGAGAAAGGTGCCCACTTGGCATGTGGTTGCCCCCACCTGGTGTATGAGAAGGTGAAGGCTCTGCGGCTGGAGCCCATCACTCCACAAGGCATGATCACTGTGGATGGAGAGATGGTGGAGTACGGGCCGGTTCAGGCTCAAATCCACCCAGGACTAGCCAGACTTATAGCTGGATGAATTTGGAGAATCATAATCTTTTCTTGGCTCTAGAGCTTTCTAGTTTGGCCTTGTATACTATATATGCTGGGTTTTTTTTTTTCAGAAGTGCCAAAGACATTTTATCAACCTCTGTAAATGTCTCTATTTTTCTACAGAAACAACTTGTCCTATTTTTATGGACCCCCGTCCCTTCTTCCTCTAAATGTTTGATTCAGGGTCAAAGCCATGGATGGTTTTTCTTGCTGCTGGCTGGTCCAGGCTTAGAGAACTAGGTAGGGATTGTGTGTGTCTGTTTGTGTGTGTGTGCACGCATGAGCGAAAGAAATCTTTATGTATGTTTGTGTGGGAAATTGTGTATGTGAAGCTATAGCAGTGCGGTGGCTGAGGAGTGCATTGCTCTCTCTGCTGTCAGATCTCATAAGCGTGAAACATGTGAAGAGAAGCACATTTTCCCTTCCTGGGAGGCTCCTGGAAAAAAAAACAAGCCCCTCGTCCCTTTGTACCGCACCAAGGCAATAATCTCACTCATGGGCATCCACTCTGTCAGCATCACCTGCTTCACAGCTTCATAGAAAGGAGATTCCTTAAAGAGGAAATTTAAATCTACTGAGGATTTAACATTGCCAGATCTTTAATCTTTGCATACTTTATATAAAAAGAAAGTACAATACCAGATTTTGTCATATTAAGCTTTATTAACTGTATATCCCCCCATCTTCTTCTTCAGTGTGGAAGTACTGGCAAGGTAGACAGAAACCCAGCCACCTGAGGTTACATCTCCACAGCTGGCCGCTCCTTTTCCTGTCTTGTTCTTCAACCCTGTTTCATCTAGAACCCTCATTAAACCGTAGGATGTGCACACACAAATACACACACTCACTTTCTTCCCCCCTTCCCCCTCCTCTTATGCACAGGTCCTCACATACACACACATTCCCTTACATCTCTGCAGCACTTAGCGAGGGGGAGGGGCATGGTCTGCCGCTGTGCATATGATACCCTCATCTCTTGCTGTCTTAAGATTGTACTCTTTCTCCCCCTCCCTCGGTTAATGAGCCATCAGCACCTAATGTGTCCTTAATATGAGGCTTTACAACTGTAAAACCGTTCTAAATAGTGTTTTTTTTTAATCATATAAAAGCTTGTAAGTGCGCCTGAAACCCATATTACACTGGCTGAAACGCACTTAAGAGGAGGAAGTAGGATTTCATCTTGAGTCTGTCAGCGCTGAATGTTGAGAGGCATGCGATTAATGGGAGCTGGGGGAAGTCAAATGCTTTGCTCCACTGTGTGGCCTTTCCTCTGGCTGTCAGCGCTGTGGTGATGAGCATTAGTGCGCTGGAGAAGAGGAGCGTGCAAATGTTAGCAATATCATCAGTGGCCCATCCACACTCTTATACACTCCCTCTCACACAAACACACACACACCAGTTTATTTCAGGTCGCAACAGCTGCACAAGAATTGCCCATCCACAGGTACGCAGCAGAAGAATATCATCACCTTTTAACAGTGAGCCGTCTTTCCTGAAAGAAAAAAATGTTCCTAAATGATTAAAAAACGAAGGGCAAAAGAGATCAAACCGAATGAATGCTGATGCAGTGCTATAAATGAAATCACCTCTAATGTTGAAATGAAAAGCGGCACTGTTGACAGGCTAATGAGGTTCAAAGTGCTGAATATCAGCTGTTTCAAGATTTTGATGAACACATCACCGTCATCAGTGCAATACAGTTAGTTTAATGAGCTGATACCGCACATCATTTTCTGCTGCTTGTGGAGGTTCCACAAGTGACTGGCCTGGAACGAGCACAAATCTAATTTCTGTAATGTTTTGTTATTTTTTTTTTTAATCTTTAGGGACTGTATAAAAGTTATGGGGCATTGGCAGCTAGCCACCTGGGCACTGGCAGAGACACCAACCATTAGTTACATTGGCACAGAACCCTAAGTATCACACTTATTTTTGTGATGACCCACATGTAGAAATGCACTATCAGCAAACAATGGCTGTAGAGAAATGTTTCAGGAAAAAAAGATGGGAAAAAAATTATAGTTAGTTCCTGTTCTATAGCTCCATAACACCCCTGGCCACCACTTAGCTCCTCCCCTGCCTGTAAACTGCAGTGTGTGCACATCGCAGACTGGAAAACAGACAAAATGGTGCCTCATACATTTGGATGAATGCTCAGTGGTCTTTGCACTGGAAATAAAGAAAAATAGCAAACTTTGAGGGATTCTAATGTTCTGCACACTGCAGTTTTGGGCCCACATTGTCCACTCTCTGGCCATTTCATTAGGTATGTTCAACTGTCTGCTAGCTGTCAGCCAATCATATGGCAGCAACTCAGTGCTTTTAGGTATGGAGACATGGTCATGATGACCTGCTGGAGTTCAAATCAAGCATCAGAACGGGGAAGCAAGGTGATTAAGTGACTTTGAGTGTGGCATGGTTGTTGGCTCCAGATGGTCTGGTCTGAGTATTTAAGAGAAAAGAGAGACTGTCCAGTGAGCTGCAGTTTGCTTGGAAAAAATGTCTTGTTGATCTCAGAGGTCAGAATGGGCAGACTGCTTCAAGCTGACAGGGAGGCAAAAGTAATTCAAATACTCACTTGTTAGAACTAGTGTATGCAAAACAGCTCTGGATGTACAATACACTGAACCTTGAAACAGATGGGCATCAGAAGATTCACACTGGGTGCCACTTCTGTCAGCTTAGAACAGGAAACTGAGGCTACCAATTTGCATGGGCTCAGAAAAATTAGATAGTAGAAGATCAGAAAAATGTTGACTGGCCTGATAAGTCTTGTTTTCTGCCATGACATTCAGGTGGTAGAGTCAGAATTTGGTGTAAAAAAAATGAAAGCAGCTTGCCATGTATCACTGGTTCAGCTCCTGGTAAAGGTGTAATGTTGGAGGCAGAGGTATTTTCATAGCACACTTCGGGTCCCTTAGTATCAAATGAGCATTGTTTAAGTATTGTTGCTGAAAATGTCCATTCCTTTGTGATTATAGTGTACCCATGTTCTGATGGTTGCTTCCAGCAGGATAATGCACAATGTCACAAAGCTCAACTCATCTCAAACTGGTTTCTTGAACAGTGCTCAGCTGGTATCCACAGTCAGCAGATAGAGCACCAGTAGAGCACCGTGGGGATTTGGTGGAAAGAGAGAGCCTCGTCATGGATGTGCAGCCGAAAAATCTGCAGCAACTGTGTGATGCTATAGTGTCAATATGGAGCAGGATCTCAGAGGAATGTGTCCAGCACCTTGCTGACTCTATGCCATGAAGAACTGAGGCAGTTCTGAGGGCAAAAGGGGGTCAAATTCAGTACTAGCAAGGTGTAACTAATGAAGTGGCCAGTGAGTGTTTGTGAATGATGATATTTAATGGAGTGGATCATTGGGTGATTGGATGATCAGTGGATCAATTCAGATGACAAAATGAATATTTCACAGGATTTTCAAATGATTGTCAAACTTTTTTATTAAACTTTGACAGTTAACCCTATTTCAATGAGTGTGTATGGGGAAAAGTTCTTTAGGCCAGTGAAAAGAAGCTGGCTAATTTAGATAGTTATTGTCTATTTTACTTTCAAACTGAGCATAAACTTAACTTATGCATGTTTAAAAAAACACTGTAGATATTTTAAACAAAATGAAAAATGCTGGAATTCAAATCAAAGAAATGATTAATACATTATAATGATGATTTCTTTACAATAAATCCTGTGAGTAAAGAACAAATATAAAAATGTAATGAATGAGGAAAGTAATTAGAATATCCTACTTTTAATAAAAAGAAAAAAATACATAAAGACTGCTCTCTCTCCTAATAAAGCTTGTACAGCCCCTTAATGAGCTGTAACATACTTGAAGTTGACCCTACTGATCATATGTATATTTTGATTTCTGTCTTCACTGCAGTGCCGATTTTTTCCTGTTACTTGATTTCCCATTCGGACATATACTGTGTGAGTCATAGCTGCAACTCATGTATGACATGCTATACCTTCTATCATTACTGTATCCTCAGTGAAGTTATTCAGGTGCTTTGAATTCATGGTCATGTTCTCGAGGGTGCACTCCTGACATAGCAGTCGCCCACATGTACTGTTCATTACTAATTGTACATCTCAGAAGGATAGAGATGAGCTATGCAAATACCTTGTCATGGCTGCAGATATTTGGAGTGAGGGGTCCCTCTGCTGGACCATCATTGAACATGGCGTGAAGGTTTTCTCTTGAAAATCTGGGGACTCGAGCCCCTCTTGCCATGGAAAGTTGTGTCAGGAAGGGCATCCGGTGTAAAACCTCTGCCAAATTACCATTGCAGATTAATCTGCTGTGGTGACCCCTTTTGGGAGAATTCAAGGGAGCAGCCGAAGGTACATTTTTATTATATACAATACAATCTCCTCAAACTGCCACCTGTTTCCTGCTTTTATATTTATAATAATAATCATGAATGGATTAGTCTTACAACATAGACTCGGCTCAGCTGCAGAAGACATGCATTCTTCATTGCTATTAAAAGTCAACATCCAGCTTATTGTAATTCATTACTGGGATTTTTTCATACTTACCTTGAAACACAGCTGCAAATAATAATCACAACACCTTAGTGTAGGGTGTTGTTACACCACTGTTAATTTACAGTACTATACTGTTAAACTGTTGTACTCCACTGGCTGCTTTAATGTAATAGCAGCTTTTTAGTAAAAACTAATGTAGACTTTTGTCTATATCATTGCTGTTGACGCATTTTATAAATGATTTATGAAAATTGTGTTATAGACTATGAACTGAAATCATACAACCGATGATGATTTTTCTGTTTCTTTAAGAATCTGAATATGCTATGCTTTCTGTACCATGTACACTGTACTTTAATCAAAACAAAAAAATTGTGAGTTTGTGTTTCTGTCTGTGTGTCATTCTGGAAAAAATGGGCCCTGAAGAAATCCACTGTAGCAGGAACTGCAACACAGATACTTCTGAGTACTTTGGCGGGCGTTGGTTTGTCAGCGCAGCAACATCAAAACTGCAAGAAGTCACAGTGCTTCTGAGATGGGTGTGGTCCGAGGAGTCATTTGTATGACGGATGATGTGATACCCTCACAAGGAAACACCTACTACATGTTTGATTTATTTTATGTGATGATATAAACTTCTAAATAAGCTTTTACTGCAGAACATCAATGGGTTGGTGCATTTGAATGTGTTGTACTATTCATGTTAGTTAGTGGGAAAAATATATACGGCACATTTTTTATAAATTGTGCCATGCATTAACAGCTTTTCATGTAAAAGTAAGTCAAAGGAATGAGGTTTCTCGAGAAAGTGCCTTAGTCTTTAGCCAAGACAGCAGTTAGGTGGTGGACAAAAAAAAACAAACAAATTCTTCACCACATGAAGTCACAGATTAGCTTTATAAAAGGCACTGTTTTTGTTCTTTTGGCATGCATCAGTGTTACACTGATCTGCACAGGTTACTATACAATCACAAAGAGTACAAATGGAGAGCTTTGAATGAGTGTTAATGTTTAATACTTACATACAAGGTTGTCAGCATCTACTGAACTGGCTGATGACAACCAGGCATTTATAATCCCCTTTGATTTTGTTGTCATTCTTTCTTTATAAACTTCTTTTTTAAGAGACCAATAAACATGTTCATGAAGAAAAATGCCTTCATCATTCTTCTTCTTTTCATTGAGTATGTTTTTTAAGATTAGATTGGTTATTAGTTTGCGCATTCGCCTTGCAATCGAAAGGTCCCTGGTTCGGTCCCAGGTGGGGACACAAGCCCCTCTCACCATGGAGGGTTGCGTCAGGAAGGGCATCTGGTGTAAAACCTCTGCCAAATTACCAATGCGGATTAATCCCCTGTGGCAACCCCTTGGTACAAGGGAGCAGCTGAGAGGTACGTTTTGGATATTAGTAATATGTTCCAAGTATTTTTGGAAGTTCACTAAATCTAAAAGACTGATACTTAGAAAGGTCAGAAGGAGGAGAAGGATATATACTTTAATAATCCCCAAATGGGGAAATTACAAATCAGTTCTCAATTTTATACACACACCTTTAACATGCAGTTCTGAGTGATATTCATGCATGCACGCAACCAGAAGCAATAGAAGCAATAACATGCAATGGTGAAAGGTGAAAGTGAGAGACACAAGGCAGCCCATTACAGGTGCCAAGGAGCACTGTGGTGGTTTGGTGCCTTGCTCAAGGGCGCCTTGGCAGTGCTTCGGGGGAGTAATTAGACTCCTCTTCAGACCACCCTCTCCATACCATTTGGTGTCACCACCTTGCTCGTGGTGGTATGGATTGCAAGTGCCTTTGACACCTAGAGCTATGTTAGATGGAGTCTGTAGACTCTTGGTAGGGACACCCATGCCGAACGGGTTGAAGGGTAGGAGCCAGACAAAGAGTGATTCCCTGGTCCTCCAGGTTGGGGGTTTGGTGCTGGGTTAACAACCAAGCCCTGTAAAAACATATCTTGTTATGGAAACAAATGCAGCCTTATGTCCCACAGGGGTTGGAGAGGACTAAGTAAGTCGAGTAAGTCAGGCCACCCTCCAACCTTCCTCCACAAGCCTCCAGCCACCACAAGCAGCTTTCAAACCAGCACCACTCAGCAGCCCTATGGTTCCCTCCAACCTCCAATCTCCACAGGCCAGTTGAAGAGAGAAAAGAAAAAACAGTCAGCCATGTAGCTCATTCAGTTTACGATCTATCACAATTTACAGGTTATTGTAAAATGTAAAGTTCTCTTGTCATTGGCTGGCTCTATTGCACAAACTAGTGAGAATTAAGAGCCAATGAAAAGTCAAGGAGGCTTGCAAACAAATTAACAAAAAAACTGTATTTGCTGAAGACAGGGTAACTAAAAGAGAACTACCAGATTTATTTTGATCTAAACACCACACTCTTTGGTGATCATTTAGGAGGAATGTAAATTAAAATCAAAGTGCTGAAAAATGTACAAATTAGTCATCAACAAAACCAGCGGCAGAATTTTTGTTTAGGTCGAAAGAACAGTCCTGCTGCTTCTATATTCAAGTGTCAAAATTAAGTTCATCCTGTGGATATTATTGGCTTATTTTGGACATATTTGACTTTCTTTGTAACAATGCCAACAAATAAAAGTGATATAGTAAAACACATTACACATGCAATTATAAAAACAAATCAGTCACATGAAAAATATGTTGATCATACAGTCATCATCTTGTAAACTAGAATCAGAGGTTCCAAATCAGGGATCAGTGTTAGAACCTCCTTTTATTCTCTTTGTTATTGACATGGGTGGTGTTATTATGCAAAGATCTACTGAACTCTTCAAGGCTTCAGAGAAAAGGAATATTGAGGATGCCTATAAATCTTGCCAAAAATTAAAAAAAGATCCCCAAATAATTTGAAACATATAATTCCATTGTAATAATCTACTGTACACTGTACGTATTTGACAAATTTGTCCACGAGTGGCTGCTGTACCAAATTCAGCCCCAGAGGAGACCTTTTGCTACAAAAAGAAATCTCTAACACCTTCATTTCATAAAGGATCCAGGAGGTAACTAACACTTGGTGTCAAAGTTTACATGCCTACATTCGAAATTTTTTTGCATGAGAGCAGTCTGCCAATGAACATTACGGCTTTTAATGCTACCAGGAAAAACAAATCAGAGAGTTGTTTGGAGTCCGTGATGTTTGGTACAGACCCCAGCCAGCTTTTCAGAAGAAGAACCTCAATGGAACACGGTGGTGAACGTTTTAGTATTTTATTTTATTATTCCTAAACTTTTGGGATCAAGAATCTTTTGCACAAGTGTCCTGGGCTGACATAAGCAGCACTAACAGGCAGCTTAGAGTCACTGACTCATGTATAAATTCTCCACTACTCTGAATTATTGTATCCTATTGAAAGGATTTGGGGAATTTGAAAAAAGGTGGTACCTCAAAAGACCTAAAAAATTGTGCAAACAAAAAGTAGTCAAACTTCCCATATTTGATTCTTCTCCTGTCTTAGTCCCTCCCACCTCCCACCAAACATGTGAGTGGAGAAGACGAGGAAGAGACACAAGGAGTTGAGGAAAGAGACATTTAACAGAAAAAGACATCCTTGCCACAGAGCCTCATTTTAAAATGATATCAGTCAAATATGACCTGTGGCACAACTGCATCACAAATTTTGTCATAGCCCAACTACTGCTGTATTTTATGTCAGATGTAACAGTGCTTTACTGTACATTTAGGGCTTCTTTTAATGAAATTTAAACACCAAGTAACAACGTATCATACTAAAATCATTCAGTCACACACAGTGAAGGGCAGAACACCATTGTGTCCTGGTCCTGGGTTTTTGGAGTCTAGTTTTATGTTTTTTTTTTATTTTTGTTTTGAGCTTCTGAGTTTCTTCTCATGCCCTGTTTATTGTATTCTTTATGGCTGAGCCTTAGTTCTAGCCCTGCCTATGTTTAGTTTGGTATATTGTATCCAGCTGTCTGGGTTTTGAGTTTCTCTTACATTTTGCTCTATCCTACCTTCCTGTCCTGCATGTTACATTTAAGTTCTAGTTACTGCCTCCTGAGTTTATTTGGATGTTTCCTTGGGTTTGGTTTTATGATCTTCCTCATGTTTCCCTGTATCTCGTCTTTGTGTAGTGGTGGTACTTTCCTGTTTCGCCTTGTTCATCAGTGTTTCTTGTATTTAGTCTCTGAGTCTCAGTTCTATTCCTTTCCTGTGTTTTATTTATTACTTTCCTATGTGTCATCCTCTTGTATTTGTCCTTCTTTCAAGTTGTCATGTCTGCATTCTCAGTGTGTTTCTCACTTCTTGTTTTACTTTGATACAGGTTGTGTTCCATGCATTGTGTTCAGTTCATCTTCCTGCCCCTGATGTCACCTGTTCCCCCTTCCCACCATTTACCACTGTCCTCATTTGCCTTTGTCTTCTTATACTCGGTCTCAGGTCTGTGTTGTGTTGTGAGTCAGAATAGGAAATCAGAATACTTTATTAATCCTACGTTTCCTAATGTCAGAGAGTGTTTCCAGTTCCCTGTTTTTCCGTGTCTGGTTTGTATTCTGTGAAGTCTGTTTTTGAAAAGGACTTTTTGTCTAAATAAAGTCTGCTGTAAGTTTTACTCATCTGGCTTCTTGAAGTCCATGCATTTGGGTCCTCTCTCAACACCCACTGGCAATTCATGACACACTGATCATCTTATTAGCACCTTCAGCTGCTCTTTCATATTTCCCCAGAGGATAGGAGATAAATGGTATCAGTAATTTAGCACAGTTTTACACCAGATGCCCTTACTGACAAAACCCTCCAGTGGTGGGAGGGGCTTGTGTCCCTACCTGGACCTGAACCTTTCGCTTGTGAGGTAAAAGCATTAAACCATTGCAATACAGAGGTACTACAGCATGAAAGGCATGGATTGTTTAAAGAGTCCTCCTCCTGCCTTTGGTTGTGTATTTCAGTTGTGCATTATGCCTCTTTTATACTTGAGGGTAAAAACATGTTCACAAAGGATACACTTGTGCAGCCTTGATTATAGCTCCTTGAGCAAGCCTCCTCTCTGCTCTTCAGATGATTTGAAACATCCTCCAACATGTTGTACTGAGATTAATTTCCAGGCCACAGGCAGGAGGACAGAGGACAGTAAACAAGGAGGCACACATTAGATTGGGATTAGGTGGGGCTAAAGGGGAAAAAAGTTAAGTATCCATAAATATAAATATGAAAGATAGAAAAATACAGATAAGAAGAGAAAATAAATGAGATAACCCCATATGCAGAGAGTCCAGTGTGCGGCATAGGTGGTTCAAGGTTGAACAATACTATTTACAGTATGTACACAATGTAGCAGTAGGGAATAGTTTAGTTATCAAGGGGAGGCTCTGTAAAGTTTGACAGCCACAAGTAGGAGTGGTTATAGTCATAAATCAGAGTTGCATTGTTGTTAAAATTACACAGTTAGATATAAATGACTAAGATATAGAAGTGAGTAGATGAGAATGTGAATATGAAAGTAGATGTGAATAAATATAATATAATATATGGATAAATATATATGTTATGAAATAAATATAGTGAATATAAGTCTGGGGGCAGAAAAGGAAGATTAAATATATCACATTTATGTGTCAAAATTTAAGTAGCATAGCTACTCTAAATTTAGCAATACTATATACAGTACATAAAGGTAAGGCAAGTGAAAATAGTCCAGGTGTCATAGTGAGGAGTTGTTAAGTTTGATAGCCACAGGTAAGAATGATTTCCCATGGTGTTCTGTGGTACATTGTAACTGAATGTAACGGAACGGTATTACAGACCACATTGTCTGACACACAGTGTTGCAAACACACATATTGTGGTCTGCCAGTCAGGCAGTCGATAATCCAGGACGCAAGGGAGGCATCCACCTGCATTGCTGTCAGCTTCTCACCCAGTATAGCCAGTCTGATGGTGTTGAATGCACTGGAGAAGTCAAAGAACATGATCCTCACAGTGCTCAGTGGCTTTTCCAGGTGAGAGTAGATGTGGTTGAGTGGGTAGATAATGGTGTCCTCAACTCCAGTTTGGGGCTGATAGGTGGGCTGACCATGGGAGGCAGGAGGTCTCCATCTATCCATTATCTGCAACTTATCCAGGTCCAGGTCGCAGGGGCATCAGTCTAAGCAGAGATGGTATTCCTAACTCAGCTGAGAGATGTAATCTCTCCAACATGTCCTGGGTCAGCCCTGGGGCTTGCTCCCAGTAGGACATGCCCAAAACACCACATCACACCAGGAGACATGCTAGTCAGATGCCCAAACCACCTCAAATGACTCCTTTTGACCTCCTGCTATAAGGACATGGACAGGAAAGTCATTACAACTCACTAAATTCTTAACCAGTTTTTAAGTGTACCTGTTTGGTTTTGTATTCCCGGTGGAATTTTTTGGTTTTGTGTGATTACCCAGCAGCTGGTTGGTGAATCCTGTTGTGCCACCCCAACGTAAATACTTGCAGACTGTGGTATCAAATACTGGTCGACAGTCTGCACTAATGCAGGCCGTACTAGTTTCTGAGGCAAAGGATTATTGTCTCAGTAATATAGTACACTGTGATGATTTTTTTTCCATAAATGAGTGAAAGCAAAATTTGCTTGTGGTGCAGTCAGAGTATACTACCTTTATCCAGTCACTATTCTAAAAGGAGTAAATGATTGCTTATCCAAATATTTCAAAAAGCCAGTTATTTTAGACGGGATCTACTTATTTTTTCATTAAAAAAATAAGTTATTGAAAGGATTCTCTGAAAAAGGTATGCACTTTTTAGGTGGTTACAAACCCCACACGTATAATGGATTCTGTAGGAGGCTGTGGTCACCATGAACTTCATCTTTTCCTCCATGAGAGGGAGACAGAGGCTGCGTCTTAAATCACTCCTATTTTTTACTACCAACGTCTTCACTTTCTGACACCATATTTAAATGTCCAGTATACCATCCTGCACTATACAGTTTACTTTAAAGCCCACATATTTTGAAGGTTGTAGATCTGTGCTACTGCTCTTCAGTTCTATTCAATTTTATTTATATAGTATCAATTCACAGCAAAAGGTGCTTTAAGGTGCTTTATGCTCCAAGGGAAAAAACAATATGGTCATATGGTAACATACACCACTTTTATTCTTAAATATTAGTTTACATGGGCATAAATAATGACTATGAAATTCAACAGGGTAGTCAGAGGTTTATAGTTCATCCACGTAGTAAATCCAATCACGTGAAAAAAAGAAAACCAGCCCTTTATTGATCTGCTTATGTCTGGAATCACATGCCCTATCAGGTTGATTAAAAATAGATTATTGCTCAAGAAGCAGGTGAATCAAAAATTGATGAATTGGACACAGAATGTGTTTTTCTGAGTTTGATTTCTGTCTTGCTTTTAACAATTTCTGGTTGACCATAAAATGTTGGTCTGCTAAAGAAATGTATAATATAATAGTGACAGATTTCATATAAGATGTATTTCTGTTAAATATTAACATTTTCATTAATGTTTTGTTTATATTGGTAGATTAAGAAACACATAACACAAGAATTAATGGCCTGATTTAGCATATTTGGGATACTAGATGTTTATTGATTGTTGTTTCTTGACTATGTAATATCATTGTGTTTTAGTGTAGTAGTTTACACATTTGCATTACAAGCAAAAGGTCCCTGGTTTGATTTCAGGTGGGAACAGTCCCTCTCACCATGGAGGTTTGCATCAGCAAGGGAATCTGGCGTAAAACCACTTGGCAACAGTGGGAAGGAAGAACTTTTAACAGGAAGAGACCTTTGGCAGAACCAGGCTCAGGGAGGAGCAGCTATCTACCTTAACCATTTGGGGGGAAGGAGAAAGAGAGGAGACATCTTTTGGGGTGAATGGGGCACTCCTGAGGACTTTTTATGAGTCTGTGGTGGCATCAGCCATCCTGTACGGTGCAGTCTGCTGGAGCAGCAGCATCAAGGAGAGGGAGAGGAAGAAGCTGGATAAGGTCATCAGGAAGTCCAGCTCTGTTCTGGGTTGTCCTCTGGACTCAGTGAGGGAGGTGGGGGACAGAAGGGTCCTAGCTAAAACATCATCTGTGATGGACCATGATTCTCACTCCCTGCAGGATGCCTTTCCTGCCCTGGAGAGCAGCTTCAGTGACAGACTGATCCACCCTCGCTGTGTGAAGGAGAGATTCAGCAGGTCTTTCCTTTCTGCTGCTGTCAGACTCTTTAATGATCATCACTAACACTGTACCTTCCACCCATCTGTTATAAATCAGGTTT
>VUQH01052375.1:53375-64766 GCA_015106775.1 Etroplus canarensis | reverse complement strand
CACCATGGCACTGTTTCCTCATCAGCAATCACAGACGGCTCTTCCAGGCTTTGCTCACCCTTTAATGTTAAGCGTGCATGTAGCATGCCTGTGTGTGTGTGTGTGTGTGTGTGTGTGTGTGTGTGTGTGTGTGTGTGTGTGTGTGTGTGTGTGTGTGTGTAACAGCACACACACCCAGTAACCCAGTAACAGCTTTATTAAAACACCACTTTCAACATGGGAGGGCCACCAAAGCAACCTAACACTAAAACTGCAGCAGCAGAAAAAAAGGACAAAAATGAGCTTCTCTGAAGCCACTTTTAAAAAATACCCCAGGGTAGTAAATGCAAGCTCAACCATAAAAATAATTCCTAAAGATGTTCTAGTCTACACAATAATATAATAAACATTAACGATTTAAAAACCCTTATAAAATTCATACATAAAGACAAAAACACATTAAGTGCATTACTAAAACAGGGCAGCTACTGAGTCTTACTATGACACTATTTCAGATTTAGACAAAATGTTTGATTATCCAATAACCACTCTTCTATAGATTTAGAGAAGGAGGCAAAAAAGGTTATGTTTCTTAATTCTGCACTTATAGTTTTCCGGGTAAGTGCTGCTCGATAAGAAAAAACTGCCAAAAGCACTCTGAGTTTTGACTTATTTTGAAGGCACAAATGCGACACTTCCGGTTTTTTCACTGCTCGACAAAGTATCGTCTGCTTCTCTCCTCTCGCGATAAGTGCCTTTCTTCTTGAAGGTACGCAGCAAAGAAGCTAAACTCTGTACTCTTTGAGACAAGCTTCACACAAGAGACATGAGTGTTACGCTCACACAGGGGGCGGTTGAAGTAAGCATAAATATTAAACTTACTAAACTACTATGTGTGTTTTTTATTTGTTTTCTTAAAGTTGATATTTAGTGGTGTAGCAGGAGACTATTAGCGCTGTGAGCTAATTATGTTTACATTCGTATGGTTTCATCAGTTGTAGCACCAGCAGACTAAATAGTTTGAACTTTGCAGCGGTTTGTTGGGAGGGACAGCCTAATAAGAAGTTTTTGTGGTGGAAAAACAAAAAATGCAGCCTTACACAGAACAGTATGTTTAGGTCAGAATGATATTCTGTGATTGGACAGTACTTCTCGTTTAGTCTCCACAGAAGCTGGTTCCAACACTCACCTTGCTGATGAAGAATAGAACAGATGATGTTTCATGTCTAGTTGATGTTACAGTGTAACTTTGACTTAGCAGCATTGTAATGTGATGGCAGATAGTAATTAATAAGTGTATGTGTGTTATTATCTAGGCCCTGTGCAAAAGCTTACCTGTGAAGAATCCTGTGCTGCAGCTGCTGGTAAGTGAATCTAAGTGAAGGCACTTCTTTTTCAAATTACACGATTTGCATACAAGGCTCTATCACAGCACGAGTGCCTCTTATGATCTGCATATACAGAGGCGTTGGTAGAATATTGATCAGCCTTAGTACTGCAGATGCAGTCATATCTCAGACTGTATTTTGCCAGTGCGTTATTCACTTTTAAAAATAAACCGACTTTTGTCTCATAGCTTCTGCTTTCATTGTATGGCAGAAACAAGTTTTTATCTGGGTCTGATACACTCCTTTTCTTCACCTTTGCAGCAGATCTTTTAGCGTCTCATCTGTCCTCTGCTCTCCCGTTCTCACCTCCTTTCTCCTCTCCTACTCAATAAAATGACACAGTCACCATATGTAAACAAAGCACATTTTTTTCATCAGTCTGTTACGCCTGTATAAATTTAACCAATTAGTTGAACGAAAGCAGATGTTCCCTGTACATGCTTTTACAATCATGTGTTGTGAGTTTTGGAGCTACTGACAAGTTAGCTAGTTAAAGATTTCTCTTTTTCACCAACCAGATGTTGTAGATGAGGCAGTGCTGCCCTTAGTTCCTGATTCATCAGCTGCCTTATTCGAGTTCTTTCATTGGAGGGGCGTCTAAATAAATGTCTGCTTGTTATAATTAGTTGTGCACTACTTTTACACTATTTCATTTGACCGCCTTTAGCTTTGATGATGGCACACATTCACCTAGGCATTGTTTCAGTAAGCTTATACAACGTCACAGCATTTATTTCTATCCAGAGTGGCATTAATTTTTCACCAAGATCTTGTATTGATGATGGAAGACTCGAGCCACAATACAGTTTTGTCTAGTACGTCCCAACAATTCTCAGTGAGGTTTACGTCTGGACTCTGTGGTGCCCAATATGTGAAAATGATGTCTCATCCTCCCTGATCCAACTTTCACAATTTGAGCTTGATGAATCCTGGCATTGTCATTGTTGAATGTACCAGTCCCATCAGGGAAGAAAAAAAAACATTGATTAAAAAAGAAAACCCTTCAGTATATTCAGGTAGTCAGCAAACCTCATTTTTTGGGCACATAGCGTTGCTGAACCCAGACCTGACAAGCATAAGCAACTCCAGATCACAACACTTCCCCCAAAGGCTTGAATGGTAGGCACTAGGCATGATGGGTGCATCACTTTATCTGCTGCTCTTCTTACTTTGGTGCGCCCATCACTCTGGAACAGGGTAAATCTGGACTCATCAGATCATATGACCTTTTCCATTACTCCAAAGTCCAGTCTTTATGCTTCCTAGCAAACTGAAGTCTTTTTTTCCTGGTTGGTCTCACCGATAAGGGGTTTTCTTTAGATTACACAGCTGGTTAGTGTCAGTCCCTTGAGTTCTCTTAACATTGTGTGGAAACGTTCCCAATTTCACAATTAAACGTAGCAGTGAGTTCTACTGTTGAGTTTTCACAATATGTTTTCACCAGATATTTAATTAGTCTTCAATCACGATCATTCAAGATTTTTTCCCGACCATATGTATTCGCAGTGGTTCTCCACTATCCTTCTAAGTTTTAATAATGCATTGGGCAGTTTTTTACCCAGTTTGATAGTTTCTGCATCTCCTCATTTGTTTCTGTTGTTTCTTTGACCCTTCTGAAACAGAGTAACATCTTTTTTTTACAACTGTGGGCTATGTCTTTCTACATAGATTTTTAAGAAATGAGAAGCTCCTCTTTGCGTCACTAAGGGTTAAATAACGTTTTGCCAGCCAAAACCTATTATTTACAGCAGTAATTATCCAGTGGAAGGCTCTTCCTCATTTTCAAGTTAAATCCAAGTGGTGACTTTTTTTGACTTGGAAGTGTATTACTTTTTTACTATTCTGTGTAAACAGAGCAGTTTAATGATTTATATTAACCCTAGTACTGCATGACCTCAATATATCGATGTCCCAGATAAGTTTCCTGTACTACCGGTCGTCTGTATACTGATCACTTCCAGTGTTTTCATTCACTGCTGGTCGTCTAGCTAGTCGTATAGCTGGCAGTACTAGGGTTAATGTACCTCAAGACAGTGGTACAGTGGTTATTACTATCACCTCACAGCAAGAGGGTCCAAGTTTGAATGCACCAGCTGGCCAGCTTGAGCCCCTTTGTGTGGAGTTTGCATGTTCTTCCTGTAGTTCCGAGGGTTTTCTCTGGGTACTCCAGCTTTCACCCCAGTCCAAAGACATGCAAGGGGTTAGGTTCATTGGTGATTCTAAATTGATTGTAGGTGTGAATGTGAGTACGAATCGGTGTCTGTCTTTCTGTGTTGGCCCTGCGATGGACTGTCCAGGGTATACCCTGCCTTTTGCCCTATGACAGCCAGGATAGGCTCCAGCACCCCTGTGATCCTGAATTGGATAAGTGGAAGAAAATGAATGAATGGATGGATGGATACCTCGAGACCTTTTGCTGTTCTGATTATGAAATCTTTCCTTTCCTCTGTGTTTGTCAGAACATTCGTCAGGTCAGCAATTCTGCAAACCCACCCAGATTCCGACTCATGATGAGTGACGGCCAGCACTCTTTCTCCTGTGAGTGTCTTGCAGTAGTAAAACTTAAGGATTGTGGGTACTTTTTGTAAAGATTGGGTTTTAAATTAAAAAGTGATGTCATAAATTAATATAGCAAAAATTGTAACCTAAGATATTCAAGTGCAGGTATTAGATAACAAGATATACACAGTTAAATCACTTTGTCAGTTTTTTCTGTAAGTAAAATATATATTAAAGTATATATGTATTTGTATGTCTAGCTTTCCTGCTTGCCACCCAATTAAACAATCTGTCAGAAGAGAACCTCCTGGTACCAAACTGTGTGTGTTTGTTGAAAAAGACCACCACCAACACTTTGTCAGATGGCAGGTATGTGTTCATTCTTCATTTTCTTTTATCCTCATACTTCTTTCTATTTGCTTGCTGCTTTAAATCCCATTTGGTCTAATTTTTGCTTTGTTCTTTTTGTGTTCCAGGAATGTAGTGGTCGTGGTGGACATGGAGATATTGCAGTCAGCAGAGGAAACTGGAGGGAAGATTGGAAATCCCACTCCCTACAATGCAAATGGTACAGTACTTTTGAAGTGTGCAGGAATGAAGATAAGAAAGTGTAATAAACAGCCTCTGGAGGTCCTTTATGGTGTTTGTTCCACTTTCAGGGAAGACATCCTCTCCACAGAAGGTGTCATCAAGCACCTCTGTACCAGACTCTCCTCTATCTGCTGCAGTACCTGGACCCTCTTATAGGAACAGCAGCAGTGAGTGTGTGGTGAAAAACTTTATATATAATTCATGCTCCTGTAAACAATAAGCCTTTTGACATAACGTGCTAGATAGTGTATATCATGATAATGCTACTGTCATGTCCCTTTTTTGACCAGAACAAATACAAATACATCTTTTAATGATATTTTTTAAAAGACTTGTTGCGTAGTCACTTGTGTGGCAGAAGTGCCTTTATAAGTTGTTGACATCAGCACTAACTAAAGCAAGATATTTAGTTTAAATCCCCCTTATAAATTAATAAACAGTTTATAATACACTATAATGTTTTTTAAGCACCTATGGGCAAAATTTAGCATACTGAATAATGTGCAACATGTACCAGCAATATCTGATTAAGAAATATTATGTTATTGCAACTATGTTTTACTCTGTTGTTATTCATTATCTGTTCATCCCTCGAAGAAACTTGAAGTGTTTTTTAATTTCAGTGTACAAGTGATCAGGATGAAGCTGTAAAACCAAAAATCAGCCACAACATTAAAGCTATCTGGCTTATATAGTGTAGGTCAGTGTTGTGTTGACCCATCAGGACAGAAACACCTGGGGGTATCTGGCAGCACATTAGTGGGTTGTGGTTGGGGCTTGTTCTGGCGAATCCGGTGATTGCTCCACTTGATTGGTTAACGCCTTAGGCCCTTTATAGTGTTCTTGGAGTCATTCCTGAGCAGTGGGGGGTATTGTCCTGCTTGAGGAGTCCACTGCCATAAGGGGGATTGTGCTTGGTCTGCAATGATTTTTATATTTAGTTGTGTGGTGTCAAAATATGCCAAGACCCAAGGTTTTTGTTCTCTTGGCTTATGGATATCACACCATATAGATTAATACAACTTATTTTCTCAGCAGATTAAAGTATTTAATTACCTCACTAATTTAAACAAGTCCTTATTTAGCAGTACTTATCATGAGGTCTGTGCGAGGGCATACAGAAGAAACTATTGGTACTGAGGACCTAATCATGTCTATATAATAATATAGTGTCAAGAGAGGCAACTAAGGACCATTACTGGGTCTTTATTTTAAACGGCTGCTCTGCCTCTTAGAGTTAAGTTGGTGAAAGTTCAGTTGCAGTTTCAGAATAACAATAAGTGTTTAGACTTGGTGAGTTTGCTGTGAGCTTTTGTCCAATCATTTCAGAGAAAATTAGAATATATTTATTTTTAATGAAACCTAATCTTACCAACAGAGGGAGCCAAGCACCCTTTAAGTGAATGGAGCTGACAATTGATATGCAGTTCTCTCACAGTTTTTCCCCCAAACTGTTGTTCTGCAGCCATAATTTGGATAGAACAGAGACCTAGAAAGACATTAACCAAAAAGTATATCCTGATTTTCATTGCTTTGATATTCATAGCACTTCAGTGTTCAAAAGCTGTAGTCTGAGCATGGTTTAAGAACTAGATGAAGCAGGATCATAAGGTACTCTGTGGTTTTCAGCCAGTTGAAGGTAGCCTCAGGAAATGCTAAATGGATGCAAGACTAAAGATCCTAGGTGTCTTTTTTCATATCACGTTGGGTACTTAAATCATATTTACAGCTCAACCATCAGAGCAGCAAACCATCTAGTTGCCCACTGGTCACTGGGGAGTCTATAACTCACTTCTTACACTGCTTTACCACCAGCCAGAGTTTTGTAAGAGTTTAGGAGCCCCAAATGATTGTGGCTTTCCTGCCATAGTAGCTGGTGCCATGTATCATGCCTAAAGTAGTCTGTGTTTTATTGGATCTGCTTTTATTAGCTTAGCCTTTGTTTCGCTCAGTTGTTTTATACCACCACCAACTACGCGTAGCATTGACATTGATTTTGTTATGTGGCAGAAACATACCCAATAGTCCTCCTCAGTGGAGGATGTAGGCATGTGGGTGGATAATGAGTGCTTAGTATATTGTGTGTTTGTGCATGTGTAGGTGTGTGTCTGTATGTGCGTGTTGTGACTGAGGGATCTTGTGTGGGCTGATGGCTCCTCCAGTTCATGGCTTTATGAATATTGTGTTGTGGACTGAATCCCCTCCTAGCGATGCACTCACAGAGGGGGAGAGAGAAAAGTCAACTAATTTGACTCAGCAAAGACGAGGCTCTGCATTAAGTAGTTCATCAGACTCCTTTTCTCGTTACATCCTTTGATCTGTGTTATCTCAGAAATCCCACCTGATACACGAAAACTGCTTCTCTGTTTAATTGTTCTGAAATGGTCGTTCTGCTTTAGAGTGAAAAACAAGTCTTATACATGAAGTCTCAAAACGTTTGCTCCTATTCAAAGGGGCTAAGTAATTGATTATGTTCCACTATTTTTCTAAATTGCACTTTTAGTAAGTCGATACATTTGTCAGCATTACCAAGATTGCTAAATGCCACAAATCAAGTGTTTCCATTGAACTGTGGGTGTGTAATGACTTGGGAGACTGTTGTTGCACTCAGGGGTTTTGGATCTAAACCTCTGTGCAGACATCCCAGACTTTGAACAACACACTGAGTCCCTGGGTGCTTCCATTTGGCTAACTTGGCTCATTGCATCTTTCAGTTGCATTTCTTGTACTGTACCTCCTTCTTGCAGGGAACCTAATGACAGAGAGAACTAACATGCAAGGAAGACACACAAATCTAGGAACTGCATTTACCAATCAGGACAACCTCACTAACTCTTATTCCATATCCATGAGTTGGCTACCACCAATCTGGCTTAACTGCCCCGTAAAGTTTAGAAATGATAAAATGTCAATATTTAAGGATGCGTCATGACTGCTGCTCCTGTACTCTTTATAGATGTATTTATACATGAGGGCATGCTAGAAATACCACAAATGAATGAGTAAATCAGGTCATTACTACAGAGGCAAATAGGCAGAATGAAAAGAATCCAGTTTGTTTGTGAACCACTGCAGATGCACTGGGTTTTGTTCAGGCTGGATGTTAACAGTGGAGCCAAATAATAACTTACTGTGCAGCTTTTTAGGAAAAGAATTTTTCCTGAATGAGCCCAGATACACAAACATTATACATGTATTATGCATTTAAAGATTTAAACATATCTGAAGATAGCACACCTAAGATCGGTTACAGAATCGTAGGCCAGAGGACAGAAGATTGAGAAACTGGAGGAAGTGTACAGTAATTGGCTGAATGGAAAGCTGCTTTAGGCATTCTGCTCTGTAGAGACTTCTGACCTTTGACATCTTTGGAGTGGGAGGATGTTGCTAGAAAGACTAGTCCTTTTGAAGTTTTTATTCCATTTATTTTAAAAATTTAGAGCATTTACTATTGTTTGAGCATGCCTTGTAAGCTTCGTGAGTCATGAATGACACTGTCCTCTCAATTTAACAGTAATATCGAGCCATAGTTTTAATATTCTGAATTTATTTATTTTTTAAACTAGTCTTTCAGCAGTAGGTGTAAAGTCAGAGGCCATGACACAGCTGTCACTGACAGTTCTGTGTTCCAATTTAAATATTCATCAGCAGCTATCACTTGAAATAGACTCCACTCAAACTGCTTCGTAGATGATATTTAAATTCCAAAAAGATATCAGCACTCGCTAATGTGCGGTTTAAAAAATATTCATTATTCATCACTAACCATTCTCTGCAGGTTTCCTTTGTCCTCACTCTCATAAACACACACTTTTACGCTCTTCTCATTCACTTTCTCTTTTGCTATTAGTACTACTTCTTTCTTGTCTGTGCATTTCTCTTGCCCCTCTGTTACAGTATACTCACCAAGGACCACTCTTTAACAGTAAGAGCTGTTGAATATGGTATTGGCATACATATTAGGAGCCAGCATTGATCTAAACCACAGAAAATAAGCATGCTTGGTAAAGTACTGCCCCGTTCTTTGCCCTGTTTTTCAGACCATTCCCTATCCCCACCACCTATCATCTCCTCTTCTTTTTCACTACTAGCTCCCACTTACTAACGCTCCATCCAGATAGCGTGTGTATGAATATTGATGTTAATTACCCCTCGCCTGAAAATAGCTGTTCAATCTGTGAATTTCCCCAAGGACTTTGATCATGAGAGACACACACAGACACACACACACACACACACACACACACACACACACACACACACACACACACACGGAAAGGAGGGTGTCATCGAAGTGCATCTTTGTTGTGCTTTACAACAGGAGCTTGAATCAGGGGAGTGGTCTCTGTAGACCTGAGCCATTTTATCCCCGAAAATGCTGTTGCTCAATATGGCAAATTATTCCTGCCAAAAGAAGGAATTGCATAAAATATAATTTGTCAGCAGATAACTGTTCTGTTTGAATCATAATGATGGGGCTAATGCTATTTTATTGTGGGAGGTGAGGTAACACCTTATGTGTCTGTAGGCTGGTCCAAACTGTTGTTCTGCCATTTCATTTGTAACAAAAGAAAAGACAAGTTTAGCAGTTGTTTTTAAACAAAGGAAACTTAATCTGAACTTTTTTAACATAGTTGTGTTGACTTATTTGCATGTGAGATAGTTAAATTAGGTCTGAGTTTAGTATATACCTAAATGAGAAAGAAATCAGATCAACACTGTAATCAAATTTCAGAAGCTATGACACATTATGCTGTTGAATCACTCTCAGCTTGAGTAATTGGGCATCATATTGATATTTTCTCACCAATTTTGGCATTCAGTGGTTGAAGTAGATAGATTTCATTTTCTGTTGAGCGTTACACAAGACGATAAATATATAATTATTGATTATTAACCTCCTACGTTCTTTCATATTGTTCTGTACCCTTCTACCATTTCAAATTAACTGTTCGGTCTTTCCCATTGGTCTAAGTAAAAAAATAGTCATGCTGCATGAACATAATTAAGACTAGTATATTTGCTTTCTTGGCCACAAGACTGATATTCTGATAGCTAATTCTAATTATTCTTTCTCCTATGACTGAAAAGCACGTACAACTATAGTAATTATGAAATTAATAATTGATTGGCAGTCTTACCCAACGAAGAAAAACATTTCTATTAATTGGCACAGACTGATGTTAACAGGGAATTAAATAACTCTACAGATGGTGGGAGAGTTTAACATTTTCAGGCATTTTATCATTTTGGCATCTATTCATATGATCAGGTAGTACCAGTAATGTCTAATAAAACTGAAACTTTTGGCAGAGTGTTTCAGATTGTATTGCCTAATGGCACACTGGCAGATTCTCTGTCAGTTTATTTCAGTTAATAAATAGCTCTCAATGGTTGGAGTTTCTATACAGATAAAAAAAAAAAACAATTATAGTGCTACTCCTGCCTCACTTTTGCAGGCACTAAATTAAAGGCAGCTGGTATTTAGTACTCAGACCATTGCAGTCTACCTTAAATACGCACTTTTACTGCTCAACCAGTAGTCCGAAACTCAAACTTATCCATTTATGTTGAATCCATTTTCAGAAATTTTGATGATATCTTTCAGTAGATTTAAATTGCCATTAATTAATTTTCTCACTCTGTGTCTCAGCAGCCCTTCCAGCTCCTAAAGGCAGCAGAGGAAGTTTCAAGGGAAAAGCTCCCATGAAGGCTTCACCCATGAAGGCTTCACCCATGAAAGGTTCACCCATGAAAGGTTCACCCATGAAGGCTTCACCCATGAAGGCTTCACCTATGAAAGGTTCACCCATGAAAGGTTCTCCTATGAAGGCCAACAGTGCTTCTCCGGGTTCTTCAACAAAAGTGATTCCTATTGCAAACCTTAACCCCTATCAAAGCAAGTAAGTTTAAGTGTGTTGGTCTAATGTTGCTCACTTTTGTATTCAGAGATATAAAACGCATTTTAGATGAAATACAACCCAAATTAATTTTAAGTAGACCAGATCAATAATGCAGTGGCATAATAACCCATTATAAATAACACAACCAAATATTTCCCTTTTATTTTAATGCAAGTAAAAACACTTGGATTATGAGAACACACATATTTCTTTTCCACATTCAGTCTGCTGCCATTTTAAAGAACTACTGTCGTAACTTGAAGAAACACATTGGCATGTGTTGTTAACTTAAACATCTTACATAGGGTTAGTATGACAGGCAATGAGTTATGCCTTTTGCAATTAAGAATGTTGTAAAATGAGTGATAAACATCTGGGACAGAAGAAATCATTTGGACAACTACTCTCATGATGTGATGCAGGGAAAAGTACAGAAATTATGTTATGCCATCCAGTGGGCATTATTAAACTCTTTAGCAGCCACTTGTGGCCTGTGAGCCTTATGTTTGACACCCTTGACATGCATGTGCTGTGTGTGCTTGTTCTGTGGCAGATAGTTGTAAAGTTGTGAACCCAGCTCACCCGTATTTCTTCCTAATTTCCAAACAGACTTGAAGCTGTACATGTTTATGATTTCACTTAGATTTTTTTGCTCTTCTGCTCATCAGCAAAACTATTTTTTCTCATGCTGTGACTCTGCTTCCTTTCTTGCTACCATTTCTTGGTAGCACTTTGGGGCATATGTTGAAGCATGCATGTGTGAGCATTCATTTTTTTACTCTGAATGTGTGTGGCTGTGTGGATTTGCATGTGCACATGTTACACAACCCATTTGCATGGAAATGAAATGAAATAACATAACCGATCATTCCTCAGAAACGGACACTTTGTGGTAGGTACTGCTGGGTCTTTATGGTCTGCTGCTGAGGTTTTGATTCTGCTATTTGGACCGGTGGGGATTTGGCAAACCTCATTTTCCCCCCTTCCGTCCCTCTTACAATTTCGCCTCCAGGGTTCCCTTTTACTGCAGC
>VUQH01052375.1:36653-53355 GCA_015106775.1 Etroplus canarensis | reverse complement strand
TTATTGGGCCGCCCCCCCCCCCCCCCCCCCAAAAAAAAAAAGTATCTTATCGTTTCATTAGGCGTAAGTTTCTTTGTCTGACCTTAAAGTTGGTTACAAAAAGACAAGAACACAGCATAGCAAGATGTAGTTGTCCAGATTGGAGTGAAGGCACCCTGTCAACTCTCTCTATGTTTGGGCACTGATAAGGTAGCAGTATTTGAAATTGCAGGCTGTAAAGATAACTGTGCCTCTAGGTGTTGTAATAAACTGATGACTGTTACTACTTTGAAGTTGGGGAGTACCTACAGTGAGTAAAACAGATGACTTCAGCAGCTGTAGTTCTTCTATGAACATTTGGGTGGAATTAAAAGTGCGGGTTTGTTGTCGTTGTTTGACACAAAGTGGTATATAGAGTGGATTATATAGGCATGCTGTCTATGTGCGCAAGGTCTTTTATGGCCATTTGCATGGCTTTCCCATCCCATTCTGGTGTTGTTAAGTAAAAGCATCTAGAGCAGACTATAATTGGCTTTTGACTGCCATAAACCTTGGTGTAGCAGTCTTATCCATACTGAGCAGGAAATGGGGTTCAGCCGAGGCCAGCAGCTGCTCTTATGATAGGGGATTTAATTGCAGGCGAAGTTATAGTACGAATATCCTCCACTGCACAATTATCAATGCAGTCAAAAAGAACCCTGTTTTATAAAGTGCAGAGCATGGTTGGCTGTTGTTAAAAACAGAACAAGAAGAACATCCAGGAGTTGGCAGATGTACAACACCTAGTTCATTCTTTGAAAAGAAAGTTGCTAGATGCTATTTCTTTTTATTCCACTGAACTTTAAAAAGCCTGAGAAGACACTCATCCAATTTCCTTGGGAATTGTTCTTTTCTTGCAGTTGTGTTTCACAATGTGACTGATGTGTGCCGAGTTGGAACGCTCATTAACAAAAAAGGATTTTTTTTTTTTTCTGAAGTGCAGCCAACCTGCTAACCTTCTTAGTCCAGTCTTAGTTAGGAATTATAATTAGATATAAAAGCTAGTGTTTACAGTATATTTAATAGTTTTAAACTAGTTGCTTTAACCACAAATCATACCTACAGACTTTAAGCCTTTTTTTTCTGTTTAGCTGAGAGGGGGATAAGAGGGGAGGCTTCATATTGAGCTTGGTCTGGGTGTAGCTGCTGCAGCTGACAGACACCAGTGAGGCTGTAGCTGGATCTTCATCATGGTTTAAAACTATTATTAGTCCAAACATATTGAAATATGCCAGTTCTGTTATGTTCACACTCAAAGCCTAAAGCATTAAAGATTGAAGTTGGAGGAACATCATAACACGGACTAGTTAGATTGCTGTTTTTAGATGATATGCCATGTTGTTTGTTAAGCTTTGATATTCAGACGCCTGTAAAATGCAGCCACACTAGTGACTTCTTTGACTAGCAGTCAATAGTTGCGATAACAAGGGGGTGCTTTTCTCAATCTGTTCCTCAGGCTGTCAAAAAATAATGGATCAGTCCGGAAATGGTATAGATGCTTTTTTGGTCAAGAAAGTAACACCGGTGATTATCCAACCAATTAGAATTGGGTCAGATGAGAGCCTGTGGACCCATTAGTCAACCAGTTGATCCTGAGACTACGGCCTTAACAAGCTTAGACTTTGGTTAGTGTGTCAAACCAATTACTCTTTTTAACATCTCAGTTATAACTAAGGCATTTTAAGTATTTGAATGTTTTTCATCCAAAATCACTGTCATGATTAGATTTTATTGGGGTTGTTTTATTGACATGTACTTTAAAAGCGCAGACTCACTATCATAAATGTCTGTGTACATCCCCAGGTGGACTATCAGAGCCAGAGTCACCAACAAGTCGAGTATTCGCACTTGGAGTAACTCCAGAGGAGAGGGCAAGCTTTTCTCCTTTGAGATAGTGGATGAAAGTGTAAGTAGAGGAGAAGCGAGGTCTTATTAAATCTGACTCTTGCACATCAGCATGGGTTGCACATGGTTGATACTTGCCTTGTTCATGCAATGAAATATTGTTAAATAGAACTGTGCTTGTCAACAGGGTGAAATCAAGATCACTGCCTTCAACAATGAAGTGGACAAGTTTTTCCCTCTAGTGGAGCAGGGCAAGGTGAGTAGATGTCATTCATCCGTATCCATCCACACTTGAAATGATAAAAACTTCTTGGAAATTTTAGAGAAAAATTTGAAGTTTTGCCTGTTATGACTCAACAATGCAAAGACAGGTTTATACTTGAATTCAAGCCATAAAATTTCTTCTGTAAATCTGACTGAATACTCATTTTGACAAAGGCAGGACAATGTCTAAAGGCTATTAAAATTCACACACTGCTTGCAGCTTAAGTCTCAGGTAGTCATTTTGTATGCACACAGCTCCTCAAACAACACTGGTGAAATAGTGCTTCGTGCAATCCTTCTGTAAAATCCTATCATGTCTGCTGGACTTCTGGCCAACGAGTGAGCTGGAGGGGAGTATTAGAGGATTTTTTGGAAGAAACTTATTAAGCCATTTTTACTGAAATATATACGTGTATGTTTGAGACATATTCAGCTGACTGGAAAAATGTGTTTCACAGCATTTTAAGAAAATTTAAAATGTGACATTTTGACATTGTTTTTCTGTTGTTTCAGTGACTCATTACTTTTAATTGGATCAGAAATAACTGTCAGTGTTGCTGCCTATGATCTTAATGAAAGATTTATTTGTGAGGTCTCAGTCAGAGGCTTTAGGGCTCACATCAGTGTTTGTCAGTCAGAGCTTAAGTAATTGATACAGACATAGCAAATTTGAAGGAAGTATTCCTATAACCCATGAAATGATTGGTTTGTATTTTTATCAATCTCTAAACAATACATGCAAGAATCTCGTTGGTCACTGTAATCTCACCTCCAGTGCTTTTTTACTGTAACTGAGCGCTCAAAGGGCTTTTTGTGACAAGACTCATTCATACATTCATTGCTTTATTATATGCCATGCACACATTCACACTCCAGTTTTGGGTTCAGTGTCTTTCCCAAGCACACTTCAGTATGTAGACTGGAACAGCTGGTGATCAAACCTACAACCTTCTGGTTGGAAGACAAACTGCTCTACCTCCTGAGCCACAGCTCAGGTAGACTAGACTATAAGGCATTGAGAATAAAATCCACAGGATTTAGATTAGAGAAAGCTAAAATGTGGCTTGATTATTTTTCTATTTAAATCTTATGTTTTATGTCTAATAATAACATGTAGCTTTATTGTCAGATTTGTCTCCCACAAATGCAGCTGCTGTACTATAGGGATATCAAGTGAATAGGATAAAGGATGTCCACTTGATTCAGATAACTTCAGCTACTAAGTGCATGTCAACTTTGGGTCAAAGCAACTGACAGGCTTATATTTTGCTCAGAAATAACAGTAGAGACCACTTAATATTTGGGTTTCATTTTCCTATGGATAGTAATTCTTTTAAGTGTAAGGATGAATTGCTAGATGTAATGATCTGTCACTTTATCTGTTTGCTCTGCTGTTGCTTCCAATTTGTGCAGTCTTCTGTCTTGTATATCCATACCTGTGCAAAACTAATTAGAAGTTCAGTAGCTTGAATACATAGCCAAAGGTTGTTTCCAGTGTTCAGCCTACTGGATAAATCCTGTGGTAATGTAGTTACAAAAGTGGCTTTCGCCACACAGTGTGTCATTGCACTTCAAGAAATCTCTTCAATTCTAGTTGAGAGTGGGAGAATATCTAATATGACCAGTAACCCTTTGAATGTGCAAATAGGCATGTACTTTAATACTAGAAAGTTGAGCACTGATATTTATGAATGTCTCTGCCAACCAGATGGTCTTAAAGAATCTTGGAAGTATCATTTTGTAATAGGATCATCTTTCAACCAGAGGGCCCTGGTTCAAGACCCTGTGTCAGCAAGCATCCATATTAGAAAGAAATGCAGTGGCTACAAGCTCCAGCTCCAGTTATATAACTGACACAGACACTGACCCCTGAACTGGCTGCAGGGCTGTAAATCAAACAAGACTTGATATAAGAATTTAGGCATGTGGCCTAGTATCCTTGTAAAAATAACAAAGAATATTAAGAAATGTTTAATTTATAAAAATCCTTGCATCATGCATTCATGTGGTGACATTCGTAAAAGCACATTCCTCAACAAGACAGTCGCATAATAATTGGCAACATTTTTTCTATAAAGACAAGGTTAACACCAGTTGGCTTTAGTCTCATGGACCAGCTAAAAGGAAGCATATTCCTGTTACCTGTTCAATTACAGACAGGTAGAAAACATGTTAAAGCGCTTGCACTTCTTAGGCGGGCCTACAGAGCTTAGTAACTCAATTAAACCTATCCATCATTTTGCTAGTCACACTGGCTTAGGTATTAGCCACTGGCAATGGCTCCCGACACCAGCTCACATCCAATTTGTGTCCTCTGCCCTCCAAAGATAAAGGAATGAATCCGTCGTCTCTTAGTGATCTGGGTATTGACAGAACAGTGAGTAGGTGTGACTGGCTCTGAGCAGCCAGAATGCTTATCACATTAGTTTTATGCTCCCATCTCTGTGTGGGGTAAATCAGAGGGGGAAGAAGGAAAGAAAAGGAAGAGAGTCACAGAGACAAACTGGGAGGCAGAAAGAGAGGGGGGATATCGGAGACTTGGGAGAGTAAATGAAGAAGTGAGCCTTGCAGATTGAGTTTAAATTATGCTGTTTAACAGCCTCGCTCTCAGCTGCTTCTCATTTTCTGGTGAATTAGAGGAGTGATGGGGCTGATATGACACCACGTCTTAGTTGAACCTGAAGGTTTTTCCATTCTTATTAAGAGGTTTTTGTTAAGCATAAGCAGTATTTTAATAATAATTTCCTTTGCAGGATCAATAAAGTAGTAACCCACTCGATCAGTCATAGTTACAGTAAATTCACAGGAAATTGCAAGTTTGATTAGCTGTAATTTTATTATGTCAGCAACTTTGCTGTCATGTTCCCTGCAGGTGTACTACATTTCCAAGGCAACACTAAAGGTGGCCAATAAACAGTACAACACGCTGAAGAACGACTATGAGATGACCCTCCACGCTCATTCATCCATTGTGCCATGCGATGACAGTCAGAGCATCCCCACAGTGCATTGTGACTTTGTGCCCATCGCTGAGCTGGAAAACCGAGACAAAGATGCTATCATTGGTAAGAGACAAATTTAATCAGAAACTTAGACTTTATTGTACATTTCTCTAATTTAACAGATAAAAGAACAACTTAACACTGAGTGAACAGGTAGAGCTTTAGTATCAAGGATGGTTGGAAAAAGGCAACACATTTTTAGCCTCACAAACCCAAATAACATCTAGTAAACTCAGTTTTTGCAATCAAAGCTCAGAAACATTACTAATGAAATCATCCAGATGGGAATTTGTCACACCATTCGGCAAACTGTGGTGAGTGTTCTGATGATGACATGACTCACTGCCTCTCCAAACTTTGTGAACAACTGCTTAAACGAGGTGTTAAAGATAGAAACTTTAGTATAATTCAGCAACTCTGTTTTGCTTTCAGTTTGGTTTGTATGTTTTAAAGATCAGAAACAAAGATCAACAACATGCCAGTGAGTGTCGTGAGTTCATGCAGGCAAAGAAAACAGCATGTTTCTCAGAGATTCAAGAATATTTTCATGTTTATCCATAACATCTTTTAGTTTTTTCTGTGATGTTACCTTGTAGACCCCATTGATTGATCAGACGCCATTAACATTTTTTAATATTACTTGTTTCATTAGGATGATTTTTTAAACCCAGAATTATTCAAAAAGAAGCATTATGATTTCAGTTCAGATTAATTTTTTGTTGTTGTTTGGGCATACAAAGAGAGACATGATATTTGCACACAACAAATCTGGACTACCTATAAATTTTGTTTATACCTTTAGTTTGAAAGAGAAATTGTTAAATGTCAGAAATGAATTTAAATTAAATTAAGAATTAGAATAAAGGCGTCTTAACAGCTTTTACAACTGGGCTGTTGTTTACACTGTAGGACATGTTTTTTTTGCTTCTAATAGTTGAACAAGTGGGTTATTGTTTGTGTTAATACTGAGTCAAACTCGAGCAGTTAAAGGCCAGAGGTATACAGTAGATGTTACAGAAAAATTCAGCTAATTGACAGGCATATGCCAGTTAGTTTTGAACCAGATGCCTTGGGAGAATTAATTATGGCAGGATCAGAGTCAAAGTTAATTCAGGCATACTGTAAAAAGGAGGGATAAACAGAAGATTATGCTTATTCTGCTGTTTTTATGAAGGTTAGATGGGTTCCTGTCCATTGTGCCTAACAGGAAAGTTATATTTATGGGAGGTAAATTGGGATGATCCATATGTAGATTAGGGATCTACAGTATGCTCATTTTTATTGGCAAGATGATGCACAGGTATCAGTGATTTTTAGATAGTTGTGGTAATGAGGATATATTTTTGAAACTGTTGGTCTTGGTCTCAGTCGACATTAAATCTTATAATTCTTGAGTTCCGTAACATCACCCATAAGAAAAAACATCATCTTCTTCTTTTGGCTGCTCCCGTTAGAGGTTGCCACAGCAGATCATCTGCTTCCATCTTACCTTATCTCTTGCATCCTCTTCCCTCACACCAGCCCTCTTCATGTCCTCCTTCACTTCATCCATCAACCTTTGAGATTCACAGGTTATGCAGAGGGTGATACTGTAATAGTTTGAAAAGATTAAACTTTCTGGTGAAAATTTTTTAAAAAGCGCAGCTGTTTTTTTGCTTCCTGTTTCAACTTCTTCTAATCCTGTATCAGCACTGATACCCAGTTTTTTCTGAGTGGCAACACCTGTCGTTCAGGACAAGACTACAAAGAGCCTGGAGCACCTTCGGCACCAGTATTAATGGTGACAGGCCTGTGGAGGTTACAGTTTGTGTGATATGCAACTAATGCAGCAACCATAAAAAGGCTTTAAGCAGTGCTGCAATACCCTTCCAGCACAGCTGCCGTCTTTACATTGCTCCCTTGAAGACTCATTCTAACCACTTGCATTTTTATTTGCAACCCATGGTGGATCCTCCTCCACTGTGTCAAAAGGTCAACTCTTCAACTTGCATTACGGTGGGTAGTGAGCATGATTGTGTTGATGTGGCCCAAAAACGTGTTACTTTGAAACAAATATGTTGTGTTCCAGTCTATTTTTTTGCAAATATTCTCCCCTAAATGCTTAAGGGAGACATTGCTTGAGACATTGCAATAGAGCTCATTTACAGTCTGATGCTAGCAGAAGAATTAATGCTGCACAACCCCAAGAAAAAAAAATGACAAGCATGCTTCTAGTCATGTTCCTGACCTTATGTACCCTCTGTGACTCTTTGGACTCTTCCACTCAAGACTGCTGTTTAATCATAACCAGCAAGTGAGCTCTCATCAGTTGTGATGGTCTCTTTATATGGAATTTCAATATGGACTCTGCACAAATTTAAGGTCTATGGTGAAATAACAAATGGGCTTGTGCAAGTCATCAGAATTAGACTTCCAGCAGCACTGGAAGCAGTTCAGAAGTTCACAAGGACGCTAGCTTGAAGGGGAGCTCTGCTAAATTTAAATTAGGTGTCGCTTTTGATTTTTATTGGCAGACAAGCATAATTTTTTGATCCTGCATTGTTTAGTATGTTTTGATGAAACACTCAGGAATCACTTGGTGTTTTTGCTTGTGATTTATTTTTTAGTAAACTAAAAATAAACAGCCTTTAAAAAGTAAATTAAAGATGATTTTCTCACTAAATCCTGTTTGGATGAAAGTTAGTCTGACCCGGCATAGTGATCCCTGTGGGTTGAAAAGTTCAAGTCTGTTACATTTCCCATCACATCCATTATAGCATCTCTATATGGTGTGTAAGATGTGACTTTGGATTGTACACTAATCCAGTACTGCTCTGCTTGGCCCCAGAGCACATAAGAAAAAGTGATTGATGGCACACAAAAAGGCATATTAAATCTTGTGCAGGACACATTATATTGGAAAAGAAATTAATAATCAAACAGAAATGTAAACAAATGATTGCAACCTATTGTCAGACTCTTGTAGGTTTACATTTTGAACATTAATCGTACATGATTACATTGTTGTAAACTACCAGCACAGCACCACACCAAGTAGTTTAGAGATGCACTGAGCAGTTTAGCTGCAGGAGTGTGTTTGCATTGGTCACAGAGGGGCAGTGCAACATGTCCTGTGTGTCATCTGTTGCCTCTCCATTTGCTCTCTCCCTCCGCTGCCTCTCACTCTACTCCTTTGTTAAATAGGGGATTATAACATGGTAATGAGAACTGTCAGCCTGTTCCTGTGGTGATAATGGAGTTCAGAGGTGGATGACATCGTCTCAATCATAATGGAATTAAGGAGGGCTAAGAGAGCACTGACAGAAATACTGGGGGGGATGGGTACGAAGGGGAGAGTTTAGAAAAAGGTTAGTATAGAAAAGCAGACGGGTGAGAATGACCGATATGAAAAATCGGTATTTCAGTACAGTCCAGTAATTATGTTTAATGCATGAGCATAGGCTTGTAAATCCTGTAAAGATTCTGACCACTAGTAGTGCCATGGAGATTCCACCCCCCAAGATTTTTCAGTATTGTTCACATACACAGTAACACAATGCAATGAACATACTGTATCTTGAATCAAATGGCAACAGTCACCAGACTGGCAAACAGACTTTGCTGTATGCCAACAAATAAGATAAATAAGAAGGCGACTGCAATTTTAAAAACATGAGTATCAGCTATACAATGCATAAATTCAAATATTAAAAAAACATCAGCCTTTTGTTTGAGCAAGAAAAATACACTGAACACATTTGTCCAGTGACAAGAAAAAATACAATTTAGGTGAGTATAATAAATATAAGTTTTTATTTTTTTTAAACAAGAAAACTTAACAGAACTCTGTAAATTTTTAATCAAGTATAAAATGCAAGTCTCTGTTGCTTACAGTTTTTAACTTTTCCTTTTGTCCCTTTCCTTTTTTTACATGAATAAAAATGGTTAATTACTCTGTGTGTCTGTGTGTGTGTGTGTGTGTGTGTGTGTGTGTGTGTGTGTGTGTGTGTGTGTGCGCGTGCATGCGCATGTTACATTTATTCAAGTTCATTTGTACGTATGTCATGGCCAGTCTGATGCTCTCATAATCATCTATCATAGATCAAATGTAATACGCTTAAGACTATGTTGATATGATGACTTGTGTTTTTACAGAACATAATGCAGAAAAATTGTTGGGGTAATTTGCAGTTGTCATTACATACAGCTCCCACTCAATTTTAGTTTATGAAATACACTGAATACAAAGACCTCAGAAAACCAAAATGGTACTTGGTTTGAATTTAGGTGTTATCCTCTTCAAGGAATTCATCTTGTGACGCAATGAGATGCTTCTAGCATTCCTGTGATGTCTGGAGCACTTCCTGGAATTATGGCCAAGGTGCATTTTTACCATGAACCTCAAAATTTTACAGAGAAAACAAACTTCTGTGTCAGATGGACCCATCGTTTATGTCAAGTATCAGTGTTAGTGATGGGAGCTCCAGTTTTGACTCAAACAGCAGTTTTAGTAGCCACAGACAGAAGATGGTACTTCATATCTGGTGTATAAGCAAGAGCATGATTGTTCTTTTTTTCAATTTTGCAGGGTTGTGCACTATGAATTTGTCCTTCTGGATCAGACTACTGATACAGAGGACTGGATGCTTCTGTGGCACCTGTTTACAGCATACTGAAACAGCCAAGAGTTTTTAAACTATATCAGCATCCTCATGACAAGTTGCTCCAGTAGACTAACTATATGGAGAAATCAGCCAAATACAAATGAGGTTTGGTTTATGCTTTTTATATGTGGAGACCTTTTTGATTGTGTGTAAAGAATATCCACTACGATTATTAAGATCAAAACCTTTCATTCGGTCAACCTTAAATCTGTAATTGATTGTTTTGTTTTTATCAACCTTGTGCTATATGCTATTTATTGTGCAAAAGCTGTTTATGAATTAATTTGACTTGTACTGATTTCCTTTTTGTTATTAGTCATTATGGTCCCTGCTCTTCACCTTCTTAGAGCTCAGCAAAGACTGCTTCTATGTGCAGTAATCCTGAATGAAGTGTTTAGGCCTTGAACATGACAGGAAACTTGAAAGAGGGATGAGTGTGTTTGTTGTCATTTGGAAAGTGGTGCTGGGTGTTAGCCAGCCTGGTATGACATTTATGTCACTCTGCTGTAACTTGGCAATATCAGAGGGGTGTCAGCTCTCTACTCTGTTGGGTCTTTACTGCTTATAATATGATAACACTTCACATTATGTAGAGTATATCCAGGGGGCACTTTTAAACTCTACACTGTGTAGAGACATCTCAAGAGGCACTCTTCCCATAGCGCCTCTTTTCATATCACATTGTAAGGATATTGTCTGCTGGTTTTCAAGAGCTGTCTATAGATGGAGATGTAAAATGATTTTCTCCACCTGTAGATGTGATTGGAGTATGTAAGAGTGCTGAGGATGTATCCCGTATCACCACTAAGAACAGCAGAGAAGTCTCCAAGAGGGCCCTCAATCTAATCGACACAACTGGCAAAGTCGTGACAGTTACACTGTGGGGAGAGGAGGTAATAACTATAATCTCTCTGACACTCTTTTTTGTCTGTATTCATAGCTTGATTTGCAGTTAGACATATAAATGTTGTGCACTCTCAGATTTAACGTGTGTTTCTGAAGGTGCCCATGCATGTATGTTCATATGCATCCATGTTAGTTCACTCACGTATGAGACATTTTGATTAGGTTTCCTGGGCTGTAAAATTTGGATCGGTCAAATCATTCCTGTGACCTTCAGTGCTGTTTTGGACTTCTATTTGAGACAGAAGGCTAAATAACTCTCGAATGTGCATGAAATAACACTATTCTTCTCTAAGCTCATTCAATCTGCAAGAGCTAATCCCCTCCTCTTTGCAGAAATCCAAAAATGACTTTCAAATTAACTTGTAGGTTGCCCAATTATGAAAGCAAACCATACCAAATATTACTTTCTGTTGTCTTCAAGCTGCAGACACAGACTAAACATGTAAGAGATAAAAACACAGCTGCACAGCTTCACACATTCTTTCTCCTGAATTGCTGTCTTTGACATACTTATTTACTCATTTATTTATTTATTAATGTATTTATTCATTCATTCATTCTCTGCAGGCAGAAAATTTTGACGGCTCTGCTCAGCCAGTGGTTGCCATCAAAGGAGCTCGGTTGTCTGATTTTGGGGGAAGATCTCTCTCTGTTTTGTTCAGCTCAACAGTCATGGTCAACCCAGACATACCAGAGGCCTTTAGACTTAGGGCCTGGTGAGTTACTGTGGTGTGCATCCATACACCGACAGTCACGCACTCATTAATAATCACATGCAGAATTTTCAATAAATTGTGAAGTTTTTGTAAAAAGAACTAACCACATTGCTTATACAAATAAAACAAACTGTGAAGAATGGTAAACACCAGGTTTCTCCCACATAAAGCTAAGTCTCGATGATCACATGGCTGGAAACTGGTGGCATGTGCCCCCTCAGTCCCAGCAGGATTCAAAACAGGATGTAGACAGAAGGGAAGCAAGAGGGAGTACCAGAAAAGCAGAGAATAGGTATTTTTGTATTCCAGCTCCCAACTGCTTTTGTACTTGCTCACAAAGATGGGGACATGGTGAGCAGCCTCAAACTGGATTCTTATTAGCAGTTCCTGTGGAGGGATTTTGAATTATGACTCATTCACTCATTAAGGCTTTTCCCAGGTCTGGCCACTGCTGAAACATAAATGCCTTTTCCTTTTTTCCCAGTGTGTGTCTGTGTACATAACAATGCTTCAGTGTGCATATGATTGCCTGTGTGCTACTCTTGAAAGCTATTCTTAGGCAGAAAATTGCGTCAAAAAGCACTCACAGCTTCAAAGTGTAAATACAGTAAATACAGGCATGCTCCTGTAGGCATGGTTCTTTTCACTCTTTTAAATCATTAATATCTGCATTATTAAATTTAGCTAATTCCTCCATGACTGATGATTTGGCCCACTTTTGTGGGTACATTATAGTTACTTAAGTGTGTTAGATCAAAAGAAAGAGCACACTGCATTGCCCTAGCTTTGATCTTGGTCTTACTGGTCTCTTGTCCTGATATTCGCAGGGTTAAATAACTTATAAAAAATAAAAATAAATAAATAAAAAAAACAGCACCCAACTTTTTTTCTTCACCCTGTCCATTCTCCTTTAATCCACAGCTTCCTCCCAGTCTTGAGTTCTTTTTGGTCTTTATTCCAGTTAACATGCTGGCAGCAGTAAATGAATGACAATGAAGTTAGTCAAGTAGCCAACATTTTCCACTTCTTTTCATATTTAGGTCTGAGCTTTACAAAGACAAGGGGTGCCTGTCTGTCTCTGCTTCCTGTGGTGATGTGGTGCTAAGTGGGATTGTTTGGACCAGACTTCTTTGCATAATTCAAGGAAGCTGATGAATTTGGATGATGAGTTGATTAGATTGCTCTGCTTAGCTAGACTTCTGAGCAGGAGTCACACTGATGCATTAAGATTTTAGATGGTATATTAAAAAGGTAGATAAATTAATAAAAGGAGTGCAAAGACTAACATAGACATTTAAATTTTTTCACTCTGTGAAGGAACTGTGTATGTGAATAGCAATGTGGGCACATATTAAGGTTAAATGATCAGTGCATTTGACGGCCATATGTCAGATCAAATATATTGCAGGATGTAGTAGCTGTTCATCAGTTACATGAGTAATTCAAATATCTCTGAAGATGGTTTCTTTAGATAATAATTGATACAGTCAGTTAGTATTTCAGTGTAGCTTCACAGGAAAAATTAAGTCTTTTTATGTCAAACAAATTTGTAAAAAAACAAACAAACATACATTTGCTTTCAGTATCTCTTCTACAAAAATACACTCCTGGACATATTTGGAGCCAAAGTTAATGGTACAGCTAATGTAGTTTAATCACTTGAGTATCCAGGGATCATTACTCGAGTCCTCAAGCTGTGTTTTCTTTCTACTTAACAAACCCTTATTTCTTTCCCCTGCACTCTGTATAATGTGTGTGACATTTGAAAATAAATATATAAAATGTCTGTACATACATTTATTAGTACATCTACATGTATTCTCTAAAGGTATGACCGGGAAGGCTATGCGCTCGACACCCAGTCACTGACGGAGACCAGGTCAGCAGGCACTGGGTTAACGATGAACTGGAAAACACTGAGCGATGTTAAGAATGAGGACATGGGACATGGAGAGAAGGTGGAGTACACTCATGCAAACCCACTTAGCTACACATTGCAGGGCCTTCAAAAGAGGTCAGTATTACATGCACTGAGATTTAAAAGAGAGAGAAAAGTTTAAATCTTTGGAGTGTTACTTTACCCAAATTTCCATTAGCGTCATAGATGAAAAACCAAAGAACCGGGCAGATAAAAGTGAAATGTATTTATTGGCAAAACCATTAAAATTTTATTTCTAATCAGGATTAGTTGACACTGTAATTATTACTGTTTTATTGACTTTGTTGATTACTTTTGGCACTTCATTTAGAGCAGTCTACAGAAAGGGGGTTGAATGTAAGAATAATTATATTAACCACAAACAGTTATAGTGTGACCTAAGTTTTGATTTCTGAGTTGTAGATAGTTTTTTAATTTGATTGCATTTGATACACAGTGTAGGATCAGCAGTAAATCAGATCACAGATACACCACAAGATGATTAACAGCAAAATGGTAATTCTTGTTATTGATGTTGCAGTTTTAGTTTGATGTCTAAGTCGGTTCTTTATTAAAACCTTGTTTGAAATCAGACTGATGTGTGAGTCAGAAAATCCTTCTCTTGCTCGGACAGCTGGCTACTGTTTGAAGAGGAATGAAGTAGACCTTGTGCAGATGATGTAACATCAGCATAGCTCTACAGTACAGCAGAAAATGTGTACTGTAACAGAAAATCTTTTCAGTGTTGTAAGAAAAGCACTGTAAACATTGAGCTTTGGCATCAGTTCCAGAGAATCAAGGAGTTGAAGCTTTAATGTTATGTAGTCACACAGGGACAAATCCGTCATGTTGACGGACTCTGACATCAAGAGTGCAACTCTTGCATTTTCTTGACTTATTTCACTTGCTTGCTCTAGCTACCCTATCAGTATGGCTTGTGCTTTTTCTAACCCTAGTACTGCCAGCTAGACGACCAGCAGTGAATGAAAACACCGGAAGTGATCAATATATAGATGACCGGCAGTACACGAAACTTATCTGGGACATCGATATAGTGAGGGCCTGCAGTACTAGGTTTAACTACATTTACTAGTGCATCGCAACAAATTAGAATATCATGAAAATGTCAATTTTTTTCATTTTTTTTAATCCAAAAAAGTGAACTTTCATTTATTCCATATTCATTACAAGTAAAATATTTTGAGCCTTTTTCTTTTATTTTAATTTTGATAGTTATAATTACATAGCTCTTCTAAAATAGCTCATCAAAATAGAATATTTAATTTTAAGTTTGAGTAAAGTGGCTGTCAGACTGAAAAAAATAGTGTATTTCTCAGTCTAGTTCAGTACATGCTACCGCAGTCATGGGGAATGATGTTGTTACAGTTGTCAAGACAAGAAAGGTAAGCCAAAGAAGGCCATTCCTGAAAAGACTGTTTGCAGAGCACTGTATCAAATCATACTAATGGAAAGTTGATTGGAACGGAAAGTGTAGTAGGGAAAGGTGCACAAGTACTGTCGGTAGAGCCACTACTCACAGACGTCTTCAGGAAAGGGTCTACAATTGTCAAACCACTCCTGAACCAGAGGTAGTGTCAGAGGCATCTTACCTAAGCTACATAAAAAAACTGGACTGTTGCTTGGCAGTTTAAAGTTTTCTAGAGCCTGGAGGATGATTGGAGGGGCACAAAATCCAAGGTGTTTTGTCTACAGTGTGAAGTTTCTGCTGTCCATGATGATTTGGGGTGCCATGTGATCTGCTAGTCTTTGTGGTGGTTGATCCACTGTGTCTTATTAGGTCGAAGGTCAGTGCGTACCAGGAAATTTTATAGAACTTAACACTTCCATCTGTTGAGAAGCTTTATAGAGATGCCAGTTTCCTTTTTCAGTCAGACTGCAGGCCCAATTCCAAATGGTTTGCTGACCATGTTATTGCTCTGCTTGATTGGCCAACCAACTTGCCTGACCTGAACCACACAGACTCTATGGAGGATTGTCAAGAGGAAGTTGTGAAACACCTGTTCCAGAAATACAGATGTGCTGAAGGCCACTATCAAAGCAAGCTTGTCTTCAGTACACCTCGGCGGTGCCACAAGTTGATAATTTCTACACCACACTGCATCAGTGCACTAATACATGGTAAAGGAGATCTAACCAAGTATACAGTGTATGCACAGAAACAGCACTAGTGAAGTTTACTAATGCTCTTCTTATAGCTTCTGACAGTGGTTTCTGTGCTTGTTCTCCTAGACCTCAGTGCAGCATACAGTCGACCATAACATCTTACTACAGAGACTAGAATACTCTGTTGATATTAAAGGGAATGCATTACACTAGTTTGAATCTTATTTATCTGGCAGATTCCAATTTGTGTATGTAAACAAGGAATCTTCCTCACGCAAAAAAGTTAGTTATGGAGTCCCACAGGGTTCTGTGCTGGGACCAATACTCTTTACATTATACATGCTTCCCTTAGGCAATTTTATTAGAAAGCACTGCATACATTTTCATTGATATGCAGATGATACCCAGCTATATTTATCCATGAAGCCAGATGACTCAAATAAATTAGTTAAACTACAAGCATGTCTTGAAGAAATAAAGAACTGGATGGCCTGTAATCGTTTAAATTCAGACAAAACTGAGGTTATTGTATTTGGCCCTAAAAACCTCAGAAACACTCTGTCTAATCAGATGCTTACTCTGGATGGCATTACTTTGGCCTCCAGTGACACTGTGGAGAATCTTGAGTCATTTTTGACCAAGATATGTCCTTTAATGCTTACATTAAACAAATATGTAGGACTGCCTTTTATCATGTCTTTTATCTCAGACTTCACTTGATCTAGAATGCTGCAGTGAGAGTACTGTCAGAAACTAGAAAGAGAGATCATATTTCCCATATATTGGCTTTTCTTCACTGGCTCTCTGTTAAATCCAGAATTGAATTTAAAATCCTGCTACTTACTTACAAAGTCTTAAACCATCAGGCCCCATCCTATCTTAAAGACCTCATTGTACCATATTCTTCCAATAGAGCACATCACTCTCAGAGTGCAGGCCTACTTGTGGTTCCTAAAGTTTTTAAAAGTAGAATGGGAGGCAGAGCCTTCAGCTATCAGGCCCCCCTGCTGGGGGGCTTCTTATGATGTGCTGGGCATTTCTTCTCCACCCACCTCTTTTCACTCCCTGTAGATTTATTTGCCACTGCTGCATGTCGTTAAATGTTGTCTTCTCTCTCCCATAGTCTGTGTCTCTCTTCGCTGTCCTTTCTGTCTTCTCTTTCCCCTCAACCCCAACCGGTCGAGGCAGATGGCTGTCCCTCCCTGAGCCTGGTTCTGCCGGAGGTGCCTTCCTGTTAAAAGGGAGTTCTTCTTTCCTACAGTCGTT
>VUQH01052375.1:16108-36633 GCA_015106775.1 Etroplus canarensis | reverse complement strand
CTTTCCTACAGTCGTTGAGTGCTTGCTCAAAGGGTCTGATTGTTGGAGTTTTCTGTCTAACACTGTAGGGTCTTTACCTTACAGTATAAAGCGCCTTGAGGCAGCTTTGGTTGTGAATTGGCACTATATAAATAAAATTGAATTGAATCGAATTGAATTGAATACATGAACATACTTTTCAGAAGTTGGACACTTCTGTATTGCAAATCCTTTTTTGATTGATCTTTTGAAATCTTCTAATAATTTGAGATACTAGATTTCATGAGCTATAAGCCATAATGATCAAAGTTAAAACAAAAAAGGCTTGAGTTATTTCACTTGTAATATCTAACATTATATGAAAGTTTACCTTTTTGAATTATATTACAAAAGACAACTTTATTGTGCTATTGTTTTAGATGCACTAGTACAGTGCAACCCACACCTGGATTCAATGTATTCATCTTTTTGTAGGAGAATGCCAACACTTTGCAAAAATCAGGAAAACAAGTACAAAAAATGGACAGTGAGCAAGAAAAAAGACACTGAAATTAATTTGGGGAATGAAAAGGGTTAGCTCCCTGTTTTCCCCTTTCTGTAAGAAATAATCAGAAATGTCTTTTAAATTCATGTCAGAATTCATACATCGCTTTGGTTAAATATGGTCGTGCGAATAAAGCCATTTTTACTGAACAAAACTCACAAGAGTCATGCTTAAAGCACCCCCTGTTGCTCAACATTACAGGGACATAATGTGATGGAATTCCTCTTATTAAAAACTATCAAAGAAGATTTTCTGTAAACAGTCATGGGTTTAGTGATTTTTAAACCTGTCTGCTGCTCAGCCTCATTTGAATGTAAGCATTTAGACAAACACAAATCCACAGTCAGTCTTCCATTCATTGTAAACAGGGCAGCTCTAGGCTGAGCCTTGCTATGACTTCATGGATTAGAGTCATGCTTCTCTTGTTTTAGCTGTGGGAGGGAGATAGTGATGCTCACATATTAGCACTAAAGCAGGACGCCATTGGAGGAGCATGCGAGAACTCTCAAACTGAATCATGTGCCATTTTACGAAGTGTCATTGCGCAGAATTATCATGCTTTTGACCAAAAGTGAAGTACATCTTAGTATGATGTGCCACTCCTAAACTTTCTAATTAATTAGATTTATCTCAGACTAGTCTCCCTCATTCCCTGCATTTAATTGGAAGCCACTTACGAGTAGCTTCAAGATCAGTGTCGTTTCTAATAAAAATTTCTAATTATGCGTTTGAGGTGTAGGAAGCCTATAGGGCATAACATTACCAGAAGGGAAGTGGTGCAGATAGGAAACATGGAAGCCTGAGAGATAAGTAGAAAAGTCAGGCAGAGCCACTCCAGCTGCATGTCACTTGCAAACCTGAACTGAAGGTTGGGAGAGAGCAAGGCCACAAAGTGCAAACAAATGGAGTGAAGAGTGTAGTGACTTAGAGAGAGAGAGAAGTGACAAGGGGTATTTAGAAAAGGTAATGTGAGGAAAAGAGTTGAAAGGTGAGAAATTCTCCTCTTTTTGCTTGTTTTTGCCTTCCCTTCTTTTTTGTACTGTCCTCTTTTTTTCTCTTCTTGTCTGTCTGCTCTGTGTACCACCTACTGTTTCTGTAATTGAAAGGCTTTAAGAACCTTGTCTGTCGTATACTCTGAGGCTGCAGCCTTGGTTATAATAACAAAATTCAAATCATTAGCTTATAGTTTGAAGGAATCTAATTTGACATTCTACCTGTTTGCCTCCATGTGTGCGCATGACACTGACTCTGTTTGTGTATGTGCAGATGTAAGTGTACAAGCGATTTCTAATTAATGTAGCAATGTGTGTGTTGGGGTTTGGGGACAAGCATTAAAGTAGGCATGTGCAGCCACGTCAATTATGTGAAGTAGATTTTCACTTGGTTGCCCTTCCACATACAAATTTTAATTGCATTTAGGTGCCAGAAGGTGACAGAGGGATTTGGTGTGATAAGAATGAAAACTATTTTCAGAGCGGTGTATGTGTTTCTGAATCTTTAGGTAAGTCTGCACACATATTTTAGTGTTTGTGTGTCTGTGACTGTTTTTATGAGCGGCGTTAGTCATGCTGCTCTTCCAGGCTCTCCTCAGTGTGCTTAAGGTTAAGACTTTGCCCCAAGGCTTTTGCGTACACACTAGAATACAGAGGGAGAGGATAAAACACGAAAGGAGAACCAGAAAGATGATGACAAATGCAATGGGATTTATTTAGAGTGGTTTAGTTTTGTGGAAATCACTATGGTCCAGATCCTCCTGACCTCTATCCTCTCATTGTCTGTAGCAGCTGCCAACATTAGGAGTCCTCAACACGCCCTCCTCCCCTCCTGTTTTCTTTTTTCCCACCCTTCTACCACCTTCCCCACCCATTGCCTTCCCACCTCTCCAGCCTTCCAGCGCTCCAGTCTGCCCATGTCTGCAAAATGTGATGAGAAAGGCATGCGGGCAGAAAGATGGGAGTGGAGCATTGAGGGGGAGAGGGCTGTTGCTAAAGGGAGGAATTCTCCTAATTAAAAAAAACATCTTACTAAGTGTTTCAGAAGGGTTCTTGCTGTGTGGCATGGGTACTGGGTAGATGGATGGGTGGACAGATTATGAGGCTGTGAGTCAGTGTTAGCTAGAGGGGGAGAAAGTGTCAAAAAGCTCTAAGTCTGACTGACAGTATCTGTAGAGGTCATGGGGACAGAGGACATCATCAGCCGGCTCATGAGGGATGCGGTGAACACAATGGCCTTTTCACATTCAATGCTCTTACTAAACACTTTACAGAAAGTGTGGGTTGTATAACGAAGGAACAGCATTGCTCCGTCAGTGTGTGTGAATTTGGCCAGCATCCTAGAAAGAGTCTTTGATAGACTCATTTAGGCCAACATTAGTAATGAGTCTGGCCCAGCTCTAGCTTGTACTTGTTGTTTAGAATGCATTTTAAAGCATTTCATTTTAAATTCTGGCTGCAATTCCAACATCTTGTTTAAGACCTGTTCTCTTGGTAGAAGAAATACCCTCTGGTGAATCTAGGAAAAAGGATTTTTCTGCAGTCTCTCATAGCATGTGCAGATAAATCACATTTATCACCTTGTGCTTAAATGTGTGTATGTTTGCATGCAAGCCCATCCATGTGTGTGCATCTTCCCTATGAGATACAGTTCATCTGCTGTGTGCATTCTTTATATTTATATTTATGGAAATCAAATGCTGAGCATCTCCACAGGATGAGAGAATAGCCTTTTCCCCCCAGAATTAGCATTTCTTTCCTTTTTAGCTGTTGATTTTACCAGTGTGAGTTCTGCTGCCTAAGGTGCTAATATCTGTTTAAATTACAGCAACATCGCTGCATTTTAATTTGATGCTGTTTGACTGTGTACACTTTAATTTAAATTCATAACAGAAAGAAGTTTAGTTCATTGTATCTGTATTGCAAATGTGCACGTTTAGGTCTTTGCATATAACCTTGCATTGTAGTTGTGTGTATATGTCGGTGTGCTCATGCTTGGGAATACATTAGCACATTAGCACAATTTCAAACCAGAGTGGAAGAGAGAGATTCGTCTCATCTTGCATTTATTATGCAAAGAATTCTCAAACTCCCTCCACTCTCTTTTTAAACTGTTCCAAGATTGTTTGGAATTCAAATAGAGATGTGTAAACAGCATGCATCTACCAGCTGGACGGACTTATTGGCAACAGTTTTACAGTTGATGCCAAATTTGATCTGAGTTTATTTTTATTATATTTAATATTCCTCTTTCACCCTCTTAAAACCGTCCAGACTTAAAGTGCCACTTTTATTCCTCTTAATCTCATTCTTTTCAAATTTTTGCTTTAGTTTCATTTGTCATGGTTTTAAAAATAAGAAGGCTGATAATACAAGAAAATGCCAACAAAATATTCATAGTAACTAGATGAAAACAAAGTACCCACTGAAGGTTATTCACCTAAAGCACTTAGGAATGGTTCTTTTTAATGTTAGGGTCTTTTTCAGCTCAGTAGGTAAAAAAGTTTTAAAATATTCAAAGTTCTAAGCAGCCATACTTAATAGAAAATGATAATTGTTGTAATGTCTACAGTAAAGTTTGTCTGTCTTTATAGATATACTATTAAAGCTTCTTAAGCTCAGTTATTTGCTGCAAGTGAGCGAATGGAGAAGTCAAACCTTCACCAGGCTTTGTTACATTTGTGTGCAAGTGTTTGGGCACCCTTGGGCAGATTACATATTTGGTTGACTTTTGAAGTGAAAAGAAGTAAACAGAGGTCCTGCAGCAAACTTAAAATTGAGCCTTCCTTCAAATGCTAATGTCTGTGCCAGACTTTTTTCTTTTTAAATGAATTTAGAAATCAGAAACAATGAAACAGTAATTGTGGCATCATTGCTACTTTATAGAAGCCACTCTCTTCAGGTTCACTTTCCTGATTGACTGCATTGACATTTGCATGCAGAATTTGCTGATATTTGGTGATTGTGTTTCTTTTCATCAAATGCTGCTCCTTTTTTTTACTCAAGATATTTTTATTGATTTTTCACAAAAAAAGCAGACAACAGGATATATTGGCAACACTGGTTTGTATAACAAAGAGATTTGAAAGTAAATCAATATATTAAGTGGAACAGACAGGTTTACCAAAAGTCTGCAGTATAATAAGTACAGTATAGCACATTTGGTATATTAAGAAAACAAAAACAGAACAATAAGAATAATGAAATAATCCCCATCCCTCCCTCCCCCCAAAACTGCCTGAATGGTGTCATCCCTTTGGTACACCTGGGATCTGCTTTCTTTATTGTTATATACAGTTAAGCTGCTACAGGTCCAACCTGTTAGAGAGCTGGAAATGTTCTCAGGAAAATTCCCTATATATTTTCAAATGTATCTAGAGATTGTTCAAGTGAATACTTAGTTTTTTTGAGTTTTAAACAAGACATGACGTCTTGCAGCTACTGTGAATGAGATGGAGGAGAGGCATCTTCCCATCTGAGTAAGACTGTGCGACGTGCCAAAAGTAGAGCAAAAATGGTGCTCCTTTTTTTTTGAAACATCAGATTTTAAGTTCATGGATAAGGTAGCAGTCAGTGCTTCCTACTGACAACTATTTCATGTAAGCCCTGTTTATGGATTTATGCCGCACAGTGGAAAGATACACCACCTCTCTTGTGTCAGGTAAACCTTCCTCAGTCTTCTTTTGCAGTGATATGGGAGTGTTAAAGGGCCTTAAAGGAGTCCATGGTTGTTAACTGCTACCACAAAATTTTGAAATGATAGATTTAATAAGCACTGAAAATGTTATCAGTTGCCAATTTCTAATAATGAGTGTTGGCCTGTCTTATAAGCCCTATTGAGTTAGTGAAGGCCAAATAATTAACATTATTTTTTTCATTTTTTTGTTCATTAACATTATAAAGAAAGCTTGATTTTATGTGTGTTTTCTCTAGAGGCTAATTACATAGTTTCTATAAAAAGTCATTTGCACAGAGGTATTAAAGCTTTTGTTTAGAGCTGTATTTACAGTATACAGTACATACCTTACACTAACCTGTATCAAGAATCTATTTTATGTCTACAAGATGGTGTAGTAACAGTTTTATTCAAGCCAAAAAATCCAAAATTAAAGCAATCAGATGGTCTTGGTCTGACACCTTGAATAAAAAGAGGCAACTATATGAGCCACAAGGACAGCTACAGTTAATTTCTTGTTTTAACATCCGCCAGCATGACAAACATTCAAAGGAGAAAGCTGCCAGTTAAACATGAAAACTAAATGATCCGTAACACTGACACTGACTATTATTCTGCCACGAGTTCCTTTTTCCTGGGGCTGCATGCTGTCAATTTACCACATTTCTGCTGACTTAAATTATGCTTTTGAGGGCCAGTGTTAATTAGCTGGTGAAACAAGGCTATCTTGTCTCCCAGTTCCAAGTTTCAATGTTACATTTTCAGTTGTCAAAGTTATACATTTAATGTGATGTTCTCAAACCATATCTAGGATGATTCGTTGATTTGCCACCTTTATATTTTTTATGCAAGAGTAATAGGTTGAAAAATACAATATACAAAACACAGTAAAAGTGATGTGATTTAAATAAATGTTTTTTTTGTTTGAAATATTGTCCAGTGTGTTATTTTGTTTTCAGGTTTGATTAGTCTTCAGCAAAATACTTTGGAAGGCAGCAGTATCTGCAAGCTTACTGCAGCTTCTGAGATGATTTGATATGATTTGGTGGTTATATTGATCAGGCTTTGTCACCATAATTAGATTTTTTCCCCCATTTTTGTCTTCAGGCACAGTACTTCAGCTGTGTGGCCACTGTGCTGTACATTCGTAAGGAGAATTGTCTTTACCAGGCTTGTCCATCTGCAGACTGCAACAAGAAGGTCGTAGACCAACAGAATGGACTGTACCGCTGTGAAAAGTGTAGCAAAGAATTCCCCAACTTCAAATACAGACTCTTACTTTCTGTAAGTGCACGTCATTAATGGTTGTTATATATGGAGCGATGAGGAATATTCCAACCTCCACCAACACACATAACCACTCACAAGCATACACATATAAATAATCTCTCGCCTACTCATCATCTCTGCCTGTTTCTCTCTCAGGCTAACTTAGCTGACTTCGGGGATAACCAGTGGGTGACGTGCTTCCAGGAGACAGCTGAGGCCCTGTTGGGTCACAGCGCAGAAACGCTCGGACATCTCAGAGACACAGTGAGACACACGCAGACAAGAAAATTGCCTTTATGATCTTGCCAGAAGGTCTAACTGTAACAGACTACTTCCTGCCTGTCACTGACTGTGTGTTTACCTTGTTTTGTGTGTATCCGTGTGTGCTTCTAAGGATGAAGCTGCGTTTGATGAGGTCTTTCAGAAAGCCAACTTCACAACTCACATCTTTAAAAACAGAGTCAAGCTGGAGACCTACAACGTAAGTGGCTATAAACGGGAGCACAATAGAATTTGATACAGTGCAATACAATTTAGAAGACGAGCAGAATAGACTGAAATACAGCGGTGCTGATCATTGTCCTGAAAGTGTTTTTTTAAATGAACCTGCAGAAATATCCAACACTGATTGGCAAGTGTCACAAACAGCTGTCTTATCGCTGTTTTCAACAAATACACCAGCAGGCATCTTATTTCGCCAATACAGCAATAATGATTGTGGGAAAACTAGCCTTTCAAAATGCGTAACAGGTTTGCAAGTAAGTATTGTTCTCATTCAGGGTCAATTTCACAATCTAACAAATAAGAATCAGCCACAGTACATAGATCTGAACTGTGCACACGTGTGAGTTGTTTCTTTTATATGACAGTGCCCAATTACAATTATGTAATTGTTATTGGAAATTGCACCATTTAGTATTTATTAACCACATAGCCACATGACTCTTTCGTCAGACTGAAGCTCCCACTGCTGGGCTGTCTACTAATCAGAGGGCTGGTGATGTGATACTGCATGTCGAAGTATCCTTGGGCAAAATACTTGTGTACAACGCCTAATTGTTACAACATGATATCATGAAAAAGTGTGCAGTTTTAACAATAGAACGTATTTTATGTGGTGACTGTGAATGTAAATAATTTCAGTCCCAATTCAGCGGGAACCCTGAGGATGATTTTATTAGGAATTTTTTGTGCCCCCAAAAGAGGGGACCAGAAGAAAGTATTTGGCACTGGTATAAAACCAGTACTGCCACCTCTACGATCAGCTAGACAACCGGCAGTGAATTAAAAACACCGGAAGTGACCAATATATAGATGATCGGCAGTACACAAAACTTATCTGGGACATCAATATATTGAGGTCCTGGAGTACTAGGGTTAATTGAGATTTCATTTACTCAAGCATAATTGACAATATTTCTGATCAAATGATCAGAAATAAGATGACGTGCTTGGAAATGCAGTGGCCATTTTTAAACTTGGACTCCAACCGTTGTGGTATGGAAAGCTTATTGGAAATCATATTTTATTTGGCAAAGATTTTATGCTGAACGCCCTTCCTGATCCCTATTTATCTGGCCTTGGGACGACACTGGGAGTACACGGGCTTGTGGCCCCCTATGGCAGGGTTCCAGATAAAAGCGTATAAGATTTAAAAATATTTTCTTCTTTGACTAAGGGAACATTCACTATTTTGTGTTTAGCATCTTTGATGTAAAGCCCAACACATTGCATTGTGCTTTATTTAATTTCCTACCATCCGTGAATTTGTAGAGAAAGACTCATTATCAGATTTTATCTTCCACCAAACTGCCGACCCAAACATGTAAAGCCACAAATGCAGTATAATCACAACGCACTGTCAGTCACACAACATGAATCCAAAATCATTTCAATTAGTATAAGAGTGACAAGGGAGTTGTTATATAGCCAGTTCACTTTGGATAACAGAAAACAAATACAGCTGTGAATTCATTTCTCTTAATTAGGCACTAATTAGCATTTAGCTATTGTCTGTCTAAGCCTAATTAGCTTAATTATTCAGAGGCTAATTTGCTACAGGGGGCACATACCGAAAAGTCTGAGTGTAGTGATTGAGATGTAGGATGAGCTCTGAACAGTCCGTGTCCTGACCTCAAGAAAATCTACAAGGAACACTGCAGAGTTCATGAACCAATCTTTATAGCCTTAAAATAATGTGAAACCTTTTCAGTGAGGAAAGTCTAATTTTACAAACAGTGGTGATTGGTGCAGTAAAGAGGGATCTTCACATACTGTAGGACGTAGAATAAACCTGAATGTTTCCAGTAAATGTCAGCATATCACTTCAACTTACCAGCCTGAAGCCACACTCACAAATGCTGGAGGCTGCAGTTTCCATTAGATTGAACAATGCAGAAGTGTTGGTCAGAACAAACAGCATTCTGATGATGTTGCTTTTATTGCAGCCTTGCCATTGGTGAGGCTTAAAATGCATCCTCAGGGCTGCATTACAGGAGTCATAGTCATTCAGAACAAACACTACTTCACCTTGGGAGCATGAACATGTTGTGTAAATTATCCACTGAGAACCATCAATGTCCAAAGGAAATTTCATGGTAATCTGGACTCAAATTGTGAAACAGGAGTCATCACAGTCCAGAGGCCCTGCATGGCAAAAAATGGAAATGAAAAATTGAAAACATGTCAACACTGTTTTATACACAATTTAAATGATCTACTGAACAACTAAGCAGCTTTCTGAACAGCTAACTGAGCGATCAGTTTTTTCCCTGAACACAATTGCAGGCAGAGTAAGCACTTGTCATTACAGCCTGTATTTTGCTGTGCGTATCTGTATTTGAGGGAGAGATTAATACAGATGTATTCCTTTAATTTATTGCTCTAATTATCTAAGTAATTCAGCAATGTCAAATACAAATTATTTCCAGTTTGAATTTAGTAGGAAAAAAACTCATTAATCACCTGTTAATCATGCATCCTAGGTGACACTGTAGAGAACTGTAGAAGAGGTACAGAGCACATTTTTTAGGCCCTCATTTCAAGACTGCTGGCACACCAATATTGAGGATGGTTACCAAATTCAAGATTTTCTGCACTTTCAGTTAAATCCATTAATAGCAAAATGTTATTGTTGCAGGAAGTAGCAGGAATAATTTAGGACAAATAGGAACAATTGCATTTCAGTATTCAGCAAATAATGATCTCAGAATACTTACTTGTTCTACACAAGGCTTATTACTGTATTCAGATTTTTTTCAGCCATTGTTAGCCAAAGTGTACAGTTTTTTTTCTAAGCCTGCAGTTCAAAAAGACCAGCACTGAACAGAGACAAGCTGTGATTTAGTTGTTCAGTTCAGTTCATCTTCATGTCACAAGGCAAAGAAAGACCTACCACAGTCTTTTCATAAAAATAGAACAGTTTAATGAAATGTCACAACTTAAGAATAATACATTTATGGAGTGTATGTTTTGTCATTTTTCATAGCAAAGACACCCAGCTTAAGTTTTCACAGTTAGGACAAGTACTTTAGTAATTTTGCCTCTGTATGTGACTACAGAGGATTTTAAATCAAAACAGTCTTGATAAAAGAATTACAATAACTGTTTGGGAACTACATATATTTTTATACATAGTCCAATATTTTAAGTGGCTCGAAAGTAGAGGGACAAGTGACTGATAGGCAGATTCATGTCCAGGTGAGGCCTGTTTCTTCATTATTCAATGACAGATTTAGCAGATTAAAGATGTGGAGTTGATTCCAAGTGTTGAACTTGCATTTGGTAGCTGTTAACTGAAACGCTGATGAGTTCAAAAGAGATGTTAATGCAAGTGAAGGAGGCCATTATTGGGCTAAAAAACAAAATAAACCCATCGGCGAGAGAAAAAAACTATAAGTTACTAAAACAACAGTCTGGTTCATTCTTAAAAAGTAGAAATGCACTGACCAGTCCAGCAACACTGAAATGCCTGGAATACCACAGAAGACAAGTTTTAAAAAAAAAAAAAACAACACTGCTGATAAACGTAACAGGATGAATTCTGAAGTGTACAGGACTCTGCTCAGATTCAGCCATATGATGCAAAAATAATTGGACAGTGCTTCATGGTGCAAATGGATAATGACTCAAAGCATACTGCAAACTGCAAAAGCAATCCAAGAGTTTCTCAAGGCAAAGAAATGAAATGTTCTTCAATGGCCGAGTCACTGTTCTCAACCCAATAGCAACTCTTTAATTACTTAAGATGAAACTGAAGGCAGAGAGATCCACAAACAAGCGGCAACTGAGGGCGGCTGCACTAAAGGCCTGGCAGAGCATCTCAACTTTGAAAAGACACCATTTGGTGATGTCCATGGGTTCTAGACTTCAGACAATCATTAACTGCAAATTATTTTATGAAGTTATGTCCATTCATCCCATTATTTTTGAACCTCTGAAAATTTGGAATTATGTATAATGAGGGACTATGGCTGCAATTACTAAACAGTTACTGCAATTCTTCTGTCAAACCCCTTGAATTAAAGCTGAAAGTCAGCGCTTCATCACATGTTGACTGTTTGATTTTAAATCCACTGTGTGGTGGTGCACAGAGGCAACATTAGAAAAGAAAAAAAAAAAACATTAAAAAAACTTAAGGATTGCCTCATTTTAGTGGAAGAGCAGGGATGACAAACTACCAGATTTCAGATTTAAGAAGCTCAAAGCAATCAAATCCCCAAATGTTTTTTCACTCATCAACCAGAAGTATTGAATCGCACCGTTGTGTGTTTGTGTGTATGGTGTTGTTGATTTAATTCAACAGTCATCCTTTATATTAAGAAATATTTCACTAGATTATATACTAAATTCTTTTCAAACTGTTATTATTCTCTATTATGATCACCAAAAAAAGAATTTATGTTTTATAATCAATAGAACAAGTATTATGAGGTAGAAAATTTTAAATGAAAAAAACGATATGCTGCATGTGTATTGCCCAAATAGGTGTGTAAATATGTGTATGAATCTGGGCTGTATGAATCCGATGTAAAAATCTGTTTGAAATCACGTCTCCAAATTGATCCTGCTGTAGTGACCCCTGAGAGAAAATGGAGAACCTGAAATTACCATACAAGTGATCCTGAAGTTATAGACCTCTGAAGGAGGGTAAAGTTCACCAGGCTTGTAGGTTGTGTAGTTGTATCCATTTTTTAGGCATTTTAGGAAATTGAAGTCAAGCTTTTGAAGCACCTTGAGTTTGTCATGCTCTTCAAATGATTCTTGAAAAATGTGTGCAGTGTAGAATAGCCCATTTTGTTGATGAGGGAAGTCACTGACAGTTCTACCTGGTCTATAACAGTGTTAAAATTTTAAACTAAAATCCACATGAATACCTTTACCCACACGTGATACTCAGGGCTGAACATTCGTCACAGCATCACACTCACCAACACCAAACATCAGGACTGACATTATTTCCAGAAGTAAATGACACAGCTATGATTTAAAGAAAACGGGACCCATAAGACTAGATGACATTCTTTAAGTTTGTCTATGTTCGTAATGACTCTCTGACTCTCTACAGCCATAGCAAGTTGATGGGGACTCTTTACCCTTTAATCCCAGACTCTGGGATATGGGCTTGTGAGAAAACCAACAGTATTCACATATTAACAGTCAAATCAGTGTATCTGTGGAATACACTGAATGCTGATAATCTTAACTAGAATATTTGTTTAAACATCAGGATGATGGTGCACATGTTGAAATGAACTTTTGCTGAAACACATGAATTGTTTTGTACCTGTTGTACACATGAAAAGGTGACAGTTGTGTAAAGAATGAAAATAGAGAGTTTAGGAGTGAAGGTCAAGTTCTGTGTAAACCTTTTTTCACCAGGCTAATCTCTACACAACTTGATTGGCATATCTTTTCTTTTAGAAAATTGCAATTTGACAGGCACGTCTGTTCATACTAGGGGGATGAGTATTGTAGTCTGAAAGTTTTAGAGGTAGTTAAGTTTTTACATTTGGTGTTCAGCAGATCTTTCTTTGAAGTTTGAGTCTTCCATGCATGTGACTGTTAGATAAACTGTTAAGAACAGTTTACTTTTCAAGTGATCCCTGAATGTGCAAAGTACAAAAAGCACATTGCTAACTGGTAAAGTTGCTCAAGAAATAAAACTGTCACATTTTGCACTTTGATTTGTTTATGACAGCTGGAAAAATGTCTGTTTATCATCGCAACATCTGGTTTATATCCCAAACAGCTAAATAAATGTACAAATCTTAGGATGAGGTAAATAAAAGTCCAACACAACTGACAACAAATGTAAATAAAAATGTAAATGCATTCAAATAAAGTTCCATCTTAACTGCCTGACATGTTTCATTAAGGTGGTGCCTTGCAAAGGCATGAGCATGTGCAATGAATCAGAAACTAGTGCTACAGAATTAAGCGCAGTACAGGCTCATCTTCCTCTTCTACACACAATTCAGATGTTGGTGAATTGGATTTACAGAGCACTAAGGAGCACAGTTTACACATAATCAGTTAATTTGCATTTGTTTAAAAGACAATCCAAAGAAATGTGTATCTGTTTTGTAACCACTACTCAGATGTGATAATTGAGTTCAAATCTTAGTCAGTCTTTGAGTCACTTCCAGGCTGGCTCATTATTCATCTTAAATCTGTGTTCCTGTATTAAAAAAGTGCCACAAAGAGATGTGCTTGTGATCCTGTGGCTGCAGCATAGATATATCTGTGCTTGTGTATGAGTTAAAGTCTATCAGTCTGAAGTGAATGAATTGATTGTGTCTCAGTCAATGCATTAGTGTCATGGAGGACCTGCTTTTCTTGTGTTAACAGACAGGCCGCTGAGATCCAAGTACACACTTATCACAAGCACTTTACATCATCAGCTAAGCATATACTTAGCCGACATTCGCATTGCATCTCATTCAGGTCTTTTCACTGTCCTTCAGTGTGGGACAAGGTTTTAGAACGTTTTTATATGATGACCTTTATCACCTTGATGTAAATGTAAAAGTCGCAAAGAGCGACTGTCAGAGCCTTCTAAATATGATAATATACATGATCAGCATGATAGATTCAGGATACATTTATCTGTCTTTCTTTAATGTGTGTCTGATATTGAGCGCTTGTGATGGGGTGAGTGAAAAAGTTAACACAAACAGTTAAAAGTACGACAGTTGGGATGTTAATTCTTCTTAAACAGAGGATAGTTTGTGACATTTAGAAAACAGGACTACTATGTATTACACGGAATGCCGCAAATTTATCTTAACGGTGGCACTTAAGAACAAGTCTGGGGATCACCCAAGTTTTAAGAATCATTTTTCTGGGAAACAAACTTTTTTTTTTTTAAATTGGCAAACTGTCCTGTAGACCTTTGTTAAAATGGCCATTTAATGTTAAAGGGCCACTGAAAGCAGTAGGCTTTATCCTCTGGGGACCATTCATTTCAATTCAATCAAACACACTGTGACAATTCACCATCATTTTCTTCTTGACAACAGCACTGGATTGTCAGCGAGACAATGCTATCTGTCCTGTATAGCTTCATTATGCTTATTGCGCTACAGGTATCCTCAGTACAGTGCAGCATCTCATGAATTCTCTTAGAATGTGACATCAGTATCTGTAAATATACACTGGTTAGTTGTGTGTTGTATGGAGTCTTTTTCTTTTGTCTTAGCAGAAGTGGTGTTGTTTTTTCTTCAGGGACGAACCCCACTTTACCACACCGTCTGAAATTGAGTTAGAGAATAGGGGTGAATGTTAGGCCACTGAGTAATTGTTTTCTCCATATGCAATTGGAATATTAGTTGGTGCATATTAAATTAACAAGCCTTCCTTCTCTCAGTACCCCGTCACTTGGAAAACCATTATTTTTAACTAAGTGGTCACCTTTTGTCAAGTGGAAGCCGTCTTGACGACCCTTGTATTGTTTAATTTGCCTCAGGTAGATGTAAATTGAAAATTGAATAGAGGTGCAGAATCACACACATGATAATGGGCACATGTTAATTCTTTTATGCTGGTTATGCTGGCTGAATTGCTAATTGTTTAATGAACTGTCTCTGAATTAATCCTTCTAATAATAGTAACTGTGATTATGATGGAAATGAGTTTTTGATATTACGCCTTCACAAAAAACCATGTCATTGTTTGATGATATAAAATTTTAAATTTTCTTTATGCCACTGATGTGGCTGGTAATGCAAATTGTTGAGACTGAAAGGCAATTCACCCTGCTTTTATCTGCACATATAATTATTTTTTCTACTTGTAATTGTAATTCTTAACATTCCAAGATACTGTGCCATAAGTCAAATTAGAAGGTGTTTTTAGTTCATCTGAAGGACCAATGAACTAATGCTATGGTGAGGCATTCCTCTTTCTATCCATCTATCCACAATTCACAAAAATCGCTACTCCTCCTGGAGTATTGGTCAGATTTTAGTGAAACTTGCACACAGTGACAACCCAGTAGATCCTCACCAAAACTTTACTCAAGGTTATATTTGTCATTTTACGGGCACTTTTCCATTTTTACAAAATCATTACACCTGAGTGTATTGCTCCGGGTTGTAATGTTCATAAAAGGAGTGCTTGCATGTGCCCTTCTGAGCCGTTCAATAACTAGGGCCGTGGCACAGGTGCAGCTTCAGGTCTTGGTGGGTGATAATAGAGCAAAAACCTGGGTAAACAACATGATCAGCATAGCGTCCCATTTTTACAAGTGGAAAACTGTTGTGATCTACTGTTGCTATTCCTATCATGCTGACAGATTTTCGGTGGTTCCCTTCTTTTAGATGGTAGACCTACTGCTAATAATGCTGTGATAGCTTTTAATGCTCGGTATTTGTGTGATACAGCCAACCAGTCAACAAAAATGTATCACTTTCTTTCTGTACTTTACACATTACAGTAAACCATGAAGTGTGATGGATCATGATGCCAGATAAGCGACTACCTCATTGACATTTTTATTATTAGTATCATTTTTCATTAAAGAGAAGAAAACATGTAGAACATCTTTATCCTGTTCACTTTTGGAAATTAGATCTCTGGTTTTGCTGAAGTCTGTGATCATGTGGTGTGATGGCCAGTGCTTTTGCTCTCCTGTTTGTTTATGTCAGATTTGGTTTTGTTAGACTTGGGACAGTCACGACTGAGTCTGACTACTAGATTTCTCACAGTTTGATGAGAAATGCTTAAATTCCTCATCTTAATCTACAGAGTGTGTTTGGCTCCCAAAGCGAGCGCTTTTGATGACAAGCTGAGGACGTTCAAATAAACTCTTACATTATTCAAAAAACAGCAGCTCTCCTTTTCTTACATTTGCTAAAATCTCAACCGTATCAAAACAGAAGAACTAAGCAATGCAAATTCAAATCAGCATATTAAATGCCATTTAAATTATGCAGTTTTGCGGAACATGACTGAGAACATGATGGCTCATGCTTGCCAAAGGAACTGAAATTAGACTGTACAGTGAAATCTGCTGGACTTGATGAAGCTAGATTTTGTGTCAGCTGGCACCAAAGGTCCACCAGTAGCAGAAAGTTTCAGAACTAAAACAGAAATTACACAGGTTTGGTGAGAATACAAATCTGCACCTTTTGCTTTCAGGAGACCATTATGTGCCTTTATACTCCACTTTTGCTGATCACAAATTTTAGAGTTCTCACTTAATAAAATGCTGCTGCACTTAACTCAAAATCTTTCTTCCCTCCTCAGGATGAGAGTCGAGTGAAGGTAACAGTAATGGAAGTCCAGCCGGTCAACCACAGAGAATACAGCCGGAGACTCCTGCAAAACATCTACAAATTGGCGAGCTGAACTTGGTCCCAGCCATCCAAATGTCTGTCTGGTTATTAAACATGACTTCCACTGTTCTGCGACTGGTGTCCGACTTTTTCCTCATGCAAGATAACAGCATATCTGAGTGAGACAACAGAGGGGGCGGCCAGTGATTCATCTGAATAAATGGCAGCCAAACAAAAGACTGATATTTAGTCGTTCACTTCCTTCACAGGGCCTACTGTGAAACACTGAAGACATAATGGAAATGACTTTTAGCTTTAATTTAATGGCCTTTTACATTTTTGGTGGTTTAAAGAGATTTGACTGTATTTTAGACCTGCTTACATTTTCGTGTCTTATGCACCATATAAATACTATGATCAGTGTTTTCTTTTTCTTTTTAGATGTGATTTAGTTCTTCAGTTTTAAATTGGTATTGGTGATGTTCAGTGTTAGTTGAGTAAGATGCAGATGAGTCACGTTTATTTAATCTTTTTCTTTTTTCCTTAAATAGAGCCCTGGAAAAAGTATGTGGGGGATGCACGTGTTTAAACTGCATTCTCAGTGTGTGCTGTACTGTTAAAAGATACCTTGAGTGTTGTGTGTGTGTGTGTTTAGGTTCTTTTTGCACTTAAAAATATCAGACACGAGTAAAGGGATTAAAAGGACATGAACATAAAAAAGTGTTTGACTGCAGTTCTACAAAAGTCTTCAAAACAAATTGAATTTCATTTGCTATGAAGAAACATCAGGAATTTTTTTGAGAGATAATACACACCTATAACCATTGGGTTTCTCTTTATAGTATTGCCACGTTTTCACCATATAAAGTGTTTGGTGCGCTATAAATATTTGAGTTGACAATATTCAATAAATATCTGAAATACTTTCATTTTGCAACTGGTATAACCATGGAACGGGAAGGCCAACTACACTGCATTTTGTGTAGTCTTGAAAAGTAATTTCATTCAGTTTGAAATCACTTTTAAATTAAATGTCTTTATTAATTTTACAGAGTACTCCTTGTTCTTTGTTAGTATACATTAAGACACTAGAAAGCAAGGGAAGTGCTTCAGTGGCATTCTTCCAATGAGGTGTGGCTCAAGGCCATGACGCTGATTTATGTTGGCAGCAAGCTGCCTATTCCCTCCACTCCAAGCACCAGCAGTAACATCTGCCTGCCATGGTATGTGTGCAGGTTTGGGAGATTAAAATGTAAGCGCTGATCTTTTTATCCAAGCATCACCTTTTGCTGATCTTATTCCATTATCTCTGTATGAATTTTTATTATTATTATTATTATTGTTGTTGTTTTTGTTCAGGATTCTGATGCATCAGTCTCTAATAATCACTTTTTAAAGACATCAGAGTTTGACATCATGTTAAATGGAGTGATATTTAGTAATACAGAAAACATTTTAAAGCCAAAGTGTTAAAGGAATTAAGTGCATGATTAAAGGTTGCTTTTGGGTTATACTACTTTATGAACAAACATAAGTACTCCCATACCCATCGAACAGCTGAAGTGGCTCCAGGTTTTGAGGTTTGCTTTATTCTAAAACTTATCCAGGGGAAATTAAGTCATGATTATTTATTTATTTATTTTGTTAGAGCATGTAGGTGGAGTGAGTCTAACTCTGTTCTGCTCAGGAAATCTGAAAAGGAGTCCATGAGATCAAAAAGTCATTTCCAACCTAAAGCCTTGCTGGTGATTGAGACTTAAGATGGAGACATGTCAATCTGCAGCCTTAGCCAGCCCAAAGGCATTGTGGGACGGAGGAGGACACAGTGAAGAGATTAGGAAAATTTTTATTATCCTTTGAGAACTTTATCTGAATGTGACGTGTGAAGCAGTAGTGAACTGAATTGCTAGTACGTTTGGCATATCTTCTTTCTGGGAATGTGGGAGTTTCAGTCCGGTGAATATGCAGTCTGTCTCTATCTGCACAAGGTGTATGAGGCAACAAGAACAGTAAATGGAAATGAGCTGCGGTTATCATGGAGGTCAAAGACCTGATCACAGTGGATCCGTCCAAAAGCCCTCCTGTCTGTGTGTATATGTGAGCGATGACTGGTGCAGATATGGAGTGTTACTGTGAGCGATGACTGGTGCAGATATGGAGTGTTACTGTGCAAGGGTCCAGTGTTTCATGTTCATCGACATATTCTACAACACAGTTTATGTTTATGATGCTGTAGGCGTAGCACCGGAATAAAGGCATTCTGTTCATGTTGCATTCAGGTAGCCTAGGCTAAATTTTTAGTTGTTAGTATTATTCCAGATGTCAGTGATTGTAAACTTAACATTTCATTTACATTCCATTTATACATCTTACTTGTAGGTGTGGATCTGATATACCTGAAGCTCTTTGGTACGAGCCTATTTCTGCATCCTAGTTATTCAGTTTAGTTTTATTTATATAGTAACAGATCATTACAAACACCTTACAATCCCTGCTGAGCAGGAAAAACTTGACCAAAAGGAAACCTCCAACAAAACCAGATTCAGGTTGAACAGCTGTCTGCTTTGAATGTTTGGGTGAAGAGGAGAGCCAAGAGAGAACCCCTGAAGTTATGGAAGACACACGAATCAGCTTTGCACACAAAAACTGTATATGATCTCCGTCAAACTATTTGGTACAATGATCACAATAATATTAAATATGCCTATAGATTTAATAATAATAATGATGCCACTAACAATAATGAGGACTGAACACATCAAACACTGAGTAAGGTCATGGGTGTAAAAACCTTTATGGCATTGTCCATTCTAAATCCATATGCATTAATATAGAGATGCAGCCATACCAGATTCCCCTCAACTGTGAAGGCTTTCCACAGAAAGGAGTGTGTCTGTGGGAATTTTTGCCCATTTATCAAGAGGAGCATTTGTGAAGTGAGACACTGATACTGGCTGAGACGGCCTGGTTTACAGTCTCCTTTTCATCCCAAAGATCTTGAATAGGATTGAGGTCAGGGGTCTGTGCGGGATAGTTAATTTCTTAATCACCAAATTCATCTAACCATGCTTATTATGGATCTTGCTTTATGTACTGGGGCACAGTCATGCTGGAACAGAAAAGGGCCCCATCCCCAAAATGTTCCCACAAAGTTAGAAGCACAGAATTATCCAAAATGTATTGGTAAACTGAAGCTTTAAGATTTCTCTTCACTGGAACTAAGGGGCCCAGGCCAACCCCAGAAAAAACATCCCCATATCGTTATCTCTCCTCCACCAAACTTTACAATTGAAAGATGCCACGAAGCTGTCCGCACACTGCTTTCGTGCTTATGTTAATGCTTAAAGGAAGTTTGGAACTGCAGCTATTGAGTCAGCACAGAGTTGATAATTTGTACTCGATGACCTCACTTTGTAACTCTGTAAATTTACATGGCCTGGCACTTTATAGCTGAGTTGCTGTGGTCCCTAAATGCTTCCATTTTGCAATAATGCCACTTACATTTGATTGTGGAATATATATGAGGAAAAAAGTTTTATGAACTGACTTGTTGCAACAGTGGCATCCTATTACAGTGCCACACTTGAATTCATGAGCTCTTTAGAACAATGCATTTTGTCACAAATATTTGTGAAGGCAGACTCAAATTTATGGTCTAGTGCTATATTTTAATGGGGTCATATTGCTAAGAAGTATGTTGTTTCCAACCCATAAGAACTATGTGGACATTACAGGCCCACATGAAATCTGCGGGGTAATGTGTGATTCCATCATTACTAAATTACAGTATTTCAGGAGTACTCATAGGTTGGACCACAAATATCTTTGAACCCTGCCTTCATTTTCACTTTAACTTACAAACTTATAGATTTTCATGTCTGTATCATACACTGTTGTGACACTGTCATGCCAACAAAATCTGTTAACAGACATACATAAAAACAAACTCCTGCCAAAGAACTCAAAGCCTCCTTTGTGTTGGCATACAGTAGGTGTCTCCAGGACCACACTTTCCAGGATAACACACACAGACACACAGACTCACAAGATGAAAAAAAATACCAGCTAAGCTATCAGGGCTGATAAAAAATGTCCACAAAGCTCTGTGTGCAGGCTGTATGAGTTTATGTGTTAAACTTAAGGCACATTTTCTTGTCATTTTAATAAGACAGGGAGAATGACAGCAGTAATTACCAGCTGCAATATATAAAAGCGTGGTTGGTTTTGTTTTCACCTTGTGAGTCTGTGTTTGTGTGTGTGTGTGTGTGTGTGTGTGTGTGTGTGTGTGT
>VUQH01052375.1:0-16046 GCA_015106775.1 Etroplus canarensis | reverse complement strand
GTCTGCTCAAAAGTTTGGGATCGCTAAGAAATTCTGTTTTCCATGAAAACACACATGAAACTAGTCTGAAAAGGAACTATAACAAATGAACAGGACATGCCGACATTGTCAGAGTTAGAAATAATGATTTTATTGGAGATGACAAATGTGTTCTTCAAACTTTGCCTTCATCAAAAAAATAAATTAAAAAAACAGCCTGGCAGCCACTAGACATTCTAGCTGTCAATTTCTCAAGGTAATCTGATGAGATTTCACCCCATGCTTCCTGGAGCATCTCCCTCAAGATGGATTGACTTGATGGAGTCTTCCTCTGTATCATATGGTCAAGCTGCTCCCACAACAGTTCAACAGGTCTCAGTTTCAGAGACTGTGCCGGCCACTCCATGAAGTTAGAATTCTGGCTGCCTGCTTAGTCTTTCAATATTGTTGACACATGTTGGAGGTGTGTTTTGCATTATTATCCTGTTGTAGGGTGAAATTGACCCCAATCAAGTGCTGTCCACAGGGTATGACATGGTGTTGCAAAATCTTCTGACCGTCACCCTGCCTTCACCATGCTTGACTGATCGTATTAAGCACTGTTCTTGCATTTTTTCATTTGTTCTGTGCTTCACAAATGTTCTTCTGTTTGATCTGAAGACCTCAAACTTGGACTCATCTGTCCACAACACCTTCTTCCAGTGTTTCCTTGCCCATCTCAGTCTTTCCTTTTTATTGGCCAGTCTGAGATATGGCTGTTTCTTGACAATTCTGCCATGAAGTCCAGCATCCTGAAGTTGTCTCTTTACTGTTGATGCTGACACTGGGGTGTGACAAGTACTATTTAGTGCAGTTGCCAGTTGACGACCTGTAAAGTGCCTTTGTCTCAAACTACACACTCAGATATTTGTCTTCTTGCACTGTTGTGCATCTGGCCTCCCACTCCTTTTTCTGTCTTTGTAAGAGCCAGTTTGTGCTGCTCTCTGAAGCGAGTAGTTAACAGCATGGTAAGAGATATGAAGCTTCCTCACAGTTTCTCAAATTGAGCAGCATTCCTTTCTAAGCACAAAAAAGAGACTGATGGGTCTCTAAAGAAAGTTCTTTCTTTCTGGCCATTTTGAGCCCGTAAACAAAGCTGATGCTTCAGATACTAAACTAACCCAAAGAATGCTATGTTCCATTTTTTTGTTTCCTTTATTAGCAAAATGGTTTCAGCTGTGCAGCACAATTGCAAAAGGGTTTTCTAATTATCAATTAGTCTTATAAAATTATTAACTTGGATTAGCAGCCATACCAGGAGATAGATGCAGAAGACAAATAAATAGTTGCTGACAATAGGCCTCTATGCAAAAATGTATATCATTCTTTAAAAAACATCTAATTAATTTTAATTGTTTGTAAACTGGCTAAAATTCTTTGTGAAATTAATAAAATTCTTCGTGAATTGCTTGAGAATGTATTTTTCTTTGGAAATTTGAAAGTGATATTAAATCTTTGAACAGTAATGTAGGGAGTGGTAATGTAAGGCAGAGAAAGACAAGCAACTGTAATTTTAAAAAAGCAGCTCTGGAATTTGCTGTCAAGTGGCCCCAATTTGATACACTGAATATGAAGTGACACAACATGTTTGTCACTAAAAAATATTAGATAATATTTATTAGAAAATAACTGGGACGTCCTCAAAGCTTTCCTTGTCTGACTCAGGTTCATCTGTTAAAATGCCTTAAACAGAAATTCAGACTGGTGTGAAATGAGCAACAAATACGCTCACAGGCCACTTCATTAGTTACACCTCGCAAGTACAGGATTGGCTTACTTTTGCCTTCAGAACTGCCTTAATTCTTTGTGCCATAGATTCAACAAGGTGCTGGGAACACTGCTCAGAGATTTTGGTCTATATTGACACAACAGCATCACACAGTAGCTGCAGATTTGTCATCTGAAGTGGCACACTAAGTGTAGTCTTCTGCTGCTTTAGTCTATCTGCTTCAAAGCTTCCAGTGTGTTGTGTGTTGAGAGATGCACTTTTGCAAAACTTGGTTGTAAAGTCCATTGGGCTTTTACACCCTAGCCTACAAAGCTCATTGGGCTGGAGCTAATCCCCGGTTTCTGTAGTGTGAAGTAACTTAGGAGTTACACTCCTCCTGGATGGGACACTATTCCATCACAGGTTACCTTCGCAGTATTTTACTGGTACCCATTTTTTACTGCTAGGTGGACAGAGGCACACTTGCAGTTGGGACCTTGCCTAAGGGTCTTGGCATGGTGGGGGTCTGACTGGGATTTGAACTCACGACCTCTTAGTCATGAGCCTGGCACCTTAACCCTTACACTACCATCACCACAAACTTGGTTGTAATGAGTGGTTAATTGAATTACTGTTGTCTTCCTATCTACTTGGAACAGTCTAGCCATTCTTTTCTGACCTCTGGCATCAACAAGGTATTTCCACCCTGATAAGTGCTGATCATGGGATAATTTCTTGTTTTTTGGCCCATTCTCTGTAAACCCTTGAGATGATTGTGTGGGAAAGTCCCATCAGATCAGCAGTTTCTGAAACACTCATGCCAGCTCATCTGGTACCAACAACTATGCAATGTTCAAGTTGCTTAAATTACCTTTCTTCCCCATTTGGATGCATGGTTTGAATTTCAGCAAGGTGTCTTGACCATGCCTGCATGCCTACCTGCACTGAGTTGCTGACGTGTGATTGGCTGATTAGCAGTTGCATCAAGAAGCAGTTGAACTGGTGACTGGTGGCTAATGAAGTGGCTGGTGAATGTACTATTTGATGAAATTCACAATGGATAGTTGAACCTTGACATGGTAGGGTATCATTCAGCATGCTTTTACAAATATGTATCTTGTAATGCAACAATGACACTGGAATGAAGTGTTTAAACCTGATCATTTGAATGCTGTATTGCACTCTAATTTAACTTACAAAAAAATCACTCAATATTGCACCATTGATTGGATCTGTGCTTTGGATCTTTTTTGTATCAATAAAGTTATTATTATTATTATTATAAAGTTATTATTATTATTAACCTTTATTTAACCAGGAAGTGAACTCATGAGATTAAGAATCTCTTTTGCTAGAGTGTCCTGGGCTGACAGGCAGCAAGGATCTCGCCCTGTCTCTTCCACCTCACCATCCATATGATTGCGCCATTGATCTCCTGCCCGGAGCACCCCTACCCACCAGTCGCCTCTATAGCCTCTCCAAGCCTGAGAGGGAGAGCATGGAAAAATATATTCACGATTCCCTCGCGGCAGGCATCATCTGACCCTCTTCCTCCCCGGTTGGCACTGGATTCTTCTTCATGGGGAAGAAAGATGGCTCCCTCCGCCCATGCATCGACTACAGAGGTTTGAATCAGATCACTGTCAGGAATAAATATCCTTTGCCTCTCTTGTCCTCTGCATTTGAGCTCTTGCAGGGAGTCGCCATTTTCTCCAAACTAGACCTATGCAACGCATATCATCTGGTGCGCATCCGGGAGGGTGATGAGTGGAAAACTGCTTTCAACACCCCTCTAGGCCACTTCGAGTTTCTGGTCATGCCCTTCGGCCTGACCAACGCTCCCGCCGTCTTCCAGGCGCTGGTTAACGACGTCCTCCAGGACTTCCTCAACTGCTTTGTGTTTGTGTACCTTGACAACATCCTGATCTTCTCCAAGACCGTCACTGAACACCAGCGGCATGTCCGTCAGGTTCTTCAGTGCCTGCTCGAAAACAAGCTCTTCGTAAAAGGTGAGAAGTGTGAGTTTCATGTTGAGAAAACATCCTTCTTGGGACTGATCATTGAAAGAGGACAGATAAAGGCAGACCCTGCCAAAGTCAAAGCTGTTGTTGAGTGGCCAGTTCCTGATTCACGTAAGCAGCTGCAAAGATTCTTGGGGTTTGCGAACTTATATCGCCGCTTCATCAGAGATTACAGTAAAGTGGTGTTGCCCTTAACATCTCTCACTTCCTCCAAGAAGGTTTTTCAGTGGAATGACGCAGCCCAGCAGGCCTTCAACCGTCTTAAGCGTCTCTTCTCTTCAGCTCCTGTCCTTGCCCAGCCAGACCTCTCCCAGAGGTGGATGCCTCTGACTCTGGAGTCGGCGCTGTCCTTTCACAAATGGTAGAAAACAAATTACACCCATGTGCCTTTTTCCCTTGCCGTTTATCTCCTGCAGAGTGGAATTATTCCATCAGGGACAGGGAGCTTCAAGCCATCAAGATGGCGCTGGAGGAGTGGAGGCACTGGCTGGAGGATGCTGAACACCCCTTCCTCATCTGGACCAACCACAAAAACCTGGCGTACCTGCAGACTGCTAAAAGGCTGTATTCTCACCAAGCCAGGTTGGCTCTGTTCTTTACTAGTTTCAATTTCTGCATTACATATTGACCCGGATCTCGCAATGCAAAACCCGACGCACTCTCTTGCCAGTTTTCTCCCTCTGACTGTCCGGACAGTGAGCCCATCCTGCCTTCTTCCTGCGTAATTGGAGCCCTCACTTTGGAGATAGAGTCACTCGTCCGGAATGCCCAGCGGGACGAGTCTGACCCTGGCGGGGGGTCCTCCTAACCACCTCCTCATTCCAGCATCCGTTAGGGCCAAGGTAATACACTGGGGCCACACAGCCAAGTTCACCTGCCATCCAGCAGCTCTCGTACTGCTTCCTTTCTCCAGCGCCTGTTTTGGTGGCCCACTCTCGTACTGGATGTGTGAGAATACGTTGCTGCCTGCTCTGTCTGCGCCAGGAAGACCCCTTCGTCGCCTCAGGTAGGGGAGCTCCGGCCTCTGCCTACACCTGGATGACTGTGGTCACACATCTCCCTGGACTTCATCACCGGCCTGCCTCCCTTCTCAGGTAAAACCACCATCCTGACAATAATTGATCAATTCTCCAAAGCAGCCCACTTCGTGGCCCTCCCCAAACTACCTACAGCCTTGGAGACTACCCAGCTCATCACGGCTCATGTGTTCCGGCTCCACGGCATCCCTCAGGACATCGTCTCGGACCGTGGACCGCAGTTCATCTCGTGAGTCTGGAAGGAATTCTGCTCAGCTCTCGGAGCCCAGGTCAGTCTCTCTTCTGGTTTCCACCCCCAGACCAATGGGAAGATGGAGCGGCTTAATCAGGAGTTGGAGGCAGCACTGTGGTGTATGGTGTCCAGCAATCAGTCGTCTTGGAGCACCCTACTCTCTTGGGCCGAGTACGCCCACAACTCCCTCATGTACACAGCCATCTGTCGCTCTCCCTTTGAGGTCATACTGGGTTATCAGCCACCGCTCTTCCAGTCCCAGGAAGGTGATCTCTACATTCCCTCCATCCAGCACCACCTCCATAGCTGTCGGAGCCTCTGGAAGACCACCCGGGCAGCCCTGCTATGCTCTCAAGAGCATAACAAACGACTGGCAGACTGACATAGACTTCCGGCACCCGCTTACACTCCAGGTCAGGGGGTTTGGTTATCCACCCGTCATATTCAGCTCCGCACTGAATCAAAAAAACTCTCACCCAGTTTCATCGGGACACTTGGAATACAAACTGTGATTAACCCTGTGTCTGTCCGCCTCAGCCTGCCAAAAAACATGAGAATTCAATGATCTGCTCGTCGCCAGATCATTGAGTGTGTTCTCCGGATGAAGCTGCTTTCACTAATCCTTCGTGTCGCAGTTCCATCATCACCACTTCGCATCTTCAGCCTTCCTGCGAGCTCTGGCTGAGCTCTTTGCAACACCTGCCTGCCATCACAAGTTCCTGCTGGCTCTGCCCTGCCTCAACCTCTGCGAACAGCATAATTCTTTATAATAAAAACTGTTAACTGTTTCCCGCTGCGTCCTGCATTTGAGTTCCGCACCCGCACCAGATATGACAGATACACCTATTCAGCTATTTGTTAATGCAAATATCTAATCAGCCAATAACATGGAAGCAACTCAATGTATTTAGGCATGCAGACATGGTCAAGGTGACTCGTTCAAAATGAGCGTCAGAATGGTTAAGAAAGGTGATGTAAGTGACTTTGAACATGGCATGGTCGCTGGTGCCAGGTGGACTGGTCTGAGTATTTCAGAAACTACTGGGATTTTCCCACACAACCATCTCCAGGGTTTCCAGAGAAAGGTCTAAAAAAGAGAAGATATCCAGTAAGTGGCAGTTCTCTGGATGAAAATGCCTTTTTGATGCCATAGATTAGAGTAAAATGGCTAGACAGCTTCCAGCTGATAGGAAGACAACAGTAACCCAAATACAGGTATGCAGAAGAGCATCAGAACATATGCATAACATGTCAAACCTTGAAGCAGATGGACTGCAGAAGACCACACCGGGTACCACTCCAGTAGGCTAAGAACTGAAAACTCAGGCTGCAGTTCACACAGCCTCACTAAAACTGGACAATGAAATGTTGGAAAAATGTTGCCTGTTCTCACAAGTCTCAATTTCTGCTGTGAAATCCAGATGGTAGCGATAGAACTGGTGGTGTAATGGTGTGAGGGATATTTTCTTTGCCACAGAGTACCTGGATATTGTTGCTAACCATGTTTATCTCTTTATGAGCAGTGTACCCATCTTCTGATGACTGCTTCCTGCAGGATAACGCACCATGTCACAAAACTCAGATTATTTTAGTAATCTTAAACTAGTTTCTTGAACATAATAGTGGGTTCACTGTACTCCATTGGCCTCCACGGTCACCAGATCTCAATCCAATAGGGCATATTTGTGATGTGATGGGACAGGAGATTTGCATCATGGATTTGCACTTGGCAAATCTGTATCAAATGCATAATGCTGTCATGTCTTTATGAGCTACAGTCTCTGAGGAATGTTTCTAGCAGCTTGTTGAATCTGTGCTATGAAGAATTAAGGCAGTTCTGAAGGCAAAAGAGGGTCCAATCCAGTACTAGCCAGGTGTACCTAATAAAGTGACCAGTGAGTGTATTACTATTTACAGCAACAAAAAGCCCTGGTAACCAATGTTTTAGTATTCATTACTGAATGAGTACCATTTTTATGCTGCTCACAGTTAAATAGGAAAGATTTGTGGAGAAAGTGGGAATTAAGATCACATTACAAATCATTACAAACTAATCATTTCCTAATGATTAATCAGTATAGTTTCTCCTGGCTGGTTCTTAAGTCAGTAATCATTACCTATTATACAGTGGTGATCGAGTTATTAGGGAAGTACTTCTGAAAGAAGCAGTGACTACTGGTTTGTTCTAATTTATTCCTAAATGTTTCTTTAGTAGCTATCTGCATACCAATATGTTGCCAACAATTAGAAAGTCCAAAGTATCCAAGGAGCATATGGTGATTGTGTATGCTGAGTTCAGTGTTCTTTTCAGCATCACAGCCAAGCGTAGCCAGTGCCCCACGGTTTACATTTCTTGTGGCAAGAATTTGCCATTTGTGCTGAAATGTTATGTTGGTTTTTCCTCCAGTACCAGTGAGAGCACTCAAGTGTGCATTTTGTTTGCTATAGAACTAAACCTCTTGACTATAGTGTGCACGAGCACAACAGTGTCTGAAGTGGAAGCACATAGGGTCAGGGCAGAGTGGCAGGATGTGGCAAAAAAACTGAGTCAGTGTCTGTTTTATCTCATCAGGAACTACTGTATGAGCTGAGTGTTTTTGTGTGTGTGTGTGTGTGTGTGTGTGTGTGTGTGTGTGCGTGCGTGTGTGTGTGTGCGCGCGCGAATGTGTGCACACATGCAGAGGTTTTGTAATGCTCCAATCTGTGTGCACATACACATAATTTCAAACTATTGTTTATATTTATTGTCTATTAGTGAGGTGAGGAAGGGTGAGGTACACAAAGACTTGTGATGCGGGCTAATTTCTAAGTCTCTTTTTCCACTCAGCTCCACCTCAGGTCATTACATTTTAACACTCCATTGAAGCTGCAAATTACAATTTTTTGGCAACCAAAGGCTTTTACAAGAGTTATTTGTCATGAGACTGAAATTAGCAATTGCAGGACGTTGCTACCAGCGTAAGAATGCTGTTGGCAAGTGCAGTGTGTATATATATATATATGTATATATATCTTTTTATCTTAGTTGAGATCTTTGATGTGACATGTTTTTGAAACTTGTCTACCATGGGTGACACTAATCACACCAAAAGGAGCAATATTTGAACAATTTGTCCACTTAAAATCTGTGAGATGACTCACATATAAATGGGTTTTTTCCCTAATATAGTCATTAGAAGCAATTGAAGAAAAAGCTTCTAATGAAAACCCATACAATGACTAAGACCTGAGTGGTGCTGATTTTCTTATATGTAGTAACATTATCACATGCTAGAGTGAAAAAATGACAGAAATGGCCATTTTCTGCAGCTACATAAGATAATCTTCAACTATGAAACTTTATTGCCCTTAACTTATGTCTATACATACAACTGTCAATAAAAATTGATTGTAGTAAAACAGTGCGATGAGGATTCATTCTGAATGTGTGTTCCACATGTTCAAGTTATAGTTAAGTTACAATGAGTGCTTAAGAAAACGTGTTGCAGCTAATACTAGCACATACACTCTTTGAGAAAGACGGTGGATAAATACACAACTTAAGACATGAAATGTCAGTGATGCCCAGAAGGTCTTCAAGAAGTTACTATGCACAGTTGAAACTGCCCCCCCAAGAACAAATAAACAAAAAACAAACAAACAAATAATTACATACATAAAATAAGTCTCACTTGATTTAGCCTTGCAGATGTTAATGACTTTATTTGCCCAGGCTTTGGCATCTTTTCTGCTAATGATTTCTGCTGCCAACCCAGCAAAAGTGTTTTTAATTTCATGAAAAACAAAATGAACAGCAATTTGTTTTTTAACCAATGTGTTCGTTAATTTAAATACTTCAAAGCTGCCTTCATAAAAGAGTACTTGGGTGCCAAGTAATCCTCATGATTTTTTAAAATTATTTTGTGGTGACAAATATAATCATTGGCTCATTTTCAATCTTTTTTTAATGAATGAAGACTGACATTGCACTGGAGATTCAGGAAAGCATTTGATTTGAATGGCAATGAATAAAAAATATGACTCATTTTTCCTCAGCTCTAGGCAACATTATTTTTTTAAGGGTAAGGGATTTTGTAGTTGTGATTTTGTTTAAAAGTTAAACTTTTTATATGTTTTACTTCAACAAGATAAGTTAAAATAAGACAATGGCTTACTGTATTTACTACAAACAGAAATAGTTCGATAAGATCATATTCCTGGCGAAAAGCACAATATTTGCAGCTTACCAAATATGATAAACAGTAATGATGGTCTGCTCACCCATTCATCATCCATCAATCTGTCCATCCATCCATCCATCCATCCATCCATCCATCCATCCATCCATCCATCCATCCATCCATCCATCATTTTCTGTCACTTAGGAAATACGTGTAGTGCTTTCACTATCACATATACACACCCACACACAGTCAAACACATACTCACATACCAGTGACACATTGGCAGCAGTTTTGGCAGTGAATATCTTTCCAAAGGACACTTCAGGATTTGGACTGGAAGAGTCAGGGATCCAATCAATAACATGATTAATAGAAAACGAGCTTTACCTCTACCAAAGCAGCACTTATGGAGTCCAACAGTAGCCATGAAAGAGAAAAAGTAAAATGCAGGTATACTTATACGGTGCAAATAAAATACTATAACAATCTGTTCCCTCATTTTGACTGTGTGCACATTTTGGTTGAGTCATGGGCCTGAGGAAAATGCATAAACATGGAGACAACACAACAGATCATCCTTTCTTCCCAAAGGAATAAGTGGACTCTAACTGCAACTTGGTTGGAAAGAAAGGCATCTAGCTAACATTTCAGGCCCCAAAAGTCCAACAGGTAAGCTTAATATAAAAGGGATTTATATGTTGGCTCTAGTGACACTGACAAAGCACCATCCCATCTAAGTTATGAGTGTACATAAACTTTGCCTACACTAATCTAGGTTGTTATAACAAGCCTTTGTGGGTACTCATTTTACATTTTATCTCTCAGTCGTGTCTCTCAAACTATCAAACACATGCATACATACAGGTCCTCTTATGCTTGGCAGTACTGTAAAGTACTCTGCATCTATTATCACGTCTCTCTTCTTTTCAACTAAGATAGCTTGTAATAGGTGTTGAAATCAGTGCTTTAGCTTACTGGGTCTGCAATTCATGGTGCTGTCCGTGGTGCTGAAATATCTTGGTTGTGTAAATATTCTGTTCATATTCCTATAGTATCATATTACAATATGCTTTTAATATTACGGCGATCATTTAGTGTTTGTGCTGCTGAAAATACAACCCAGACCCTCCACTTCGATAACATAATATTTTTATGGAGACAAGACTAGAGATACAGTCTTTTTTAATACTTTCAAGGACCTGTTTGTAGTACATTGTGAGAAACATGAGAAAATCTGCCAGAATAAACTTAGTACAATTTATAAAATTTCGAGGTGTGCTTGTACTTTCATGCTAAGGTATAAAGAGACAGTTATAGTCTCTGGAAATTTTAGTTTTACAGAAAGAAAATAACCTGACATTGTTAGATTTTGGGAATTACAAATACTTAAAGCATCCTGAAATCAGGTTGTGCCTCCAGTGGGGTTGAGTTATTTAAATACTATATTTATGCAGATTGGATCTCATAATGGGTCAGGTTGATGCTGATATGAAAAAAATGGCAAAAGAGAAATAATTTATGTTTGAACAGCTTTATGTATTTATTTTATGCTTTAAGGTATTAAGGTGTTGGCTGTCTGTGTTAATAAAAACCTGTTAACAGATTAATCAAAATATGGGCAAATAATCAAAACATGGGATAGAATTAAATGCTATTAAGTGCTCTAAATATTGTAAGACTTTTTATCATCATTAGAAAATGGAATATGGTCAGCATTATTTTAATGTTCAACTCTATAATATAACATATGTATACATATGTAATGTGCTGAAAAATACCATAATCTCTCTTACCTATAGAGGGGGATCTGTTTAAGGCCAGACAAATTGTCAGATATGAAAAGTCAGAAGTGACAACATGATAGAAAGTGTGAACCTTTCTGATTTTGTTTGAGGCAAATGAGCACAACCATAAAGCCACTATATAACTATCACATTGCTCCCTGGAATGGCTCTGAATACTCCCAGTGAATTTAAATTGCTACACAGAGGGAATGCATATATAGGAACATAAATAAAGGGAAAGATTTGCAATACCACAAAAGTATAAGCCTTTGGGGCCCCTTTCACCAAAGTAAAAGCACATGAAAATGCTCTCAGATAATATATTGATTTTAGAGGTATCATTCTTCAGGAACAGGACACAGTCCTGTGGCCTGAAATGAACCTGGCCTCACCTTGTCAAATCAATATCCAGTAAAGAAACAATAAAACATAGATGTGAAATAATCTTGTGTGTATTTGACAACTGCTTGGGAGCATGTTTCATAGTAGAATGCTATGCATGTGTGTGCAGATATTTATGTTTATCTGGTGGTGTAATCATGCTTGTTGCCTATCTGTGTTCTCCTCTAGCCCTCCTCTACTGGCCTCCCTCTTTATTTATTTACCCTGGTCTCATCCAATCGAATGGCAGATCATTCTGTGGAAAGGGCAGCTTGCCAAGGCAGCCCTCTGTGACAGAGCAATGCATTAGGACATTAAGACACCAGCTCCTGCGCAAAAAATCAATCACGCACCCCCGGACGCATTAGAGGCAGAGAAGGGCACCTCTCACACCTTTCTGAATGCCATGCTGGCTGGCTCTGCGGCTCTGTTCCCATCTCACTGGCTCTCGATGTGTGCACACCTGGCTGGGCTTGTTTGCCTCATTGTTTTCTATTCATGTCTCCTACCCTAGGAGCAGTGAGTTGGCTTTCAAACAAATCATTAGCCATCTCTATGAGGTGGAAAGGTAAGCATGTGTTGTTTTTAAAAAAAATTACTCTTTACTGAGTTTTGTTAAATAAATAGGCAGGCATTAACAATATTTCATCAGTCTTTATGTCTTTTTCATGCATGATTCCTCTGTCCTCTGATGGCCAGAACAATGAAAAATAGACAGTCTGTACAAAACTAAAGAAATAAAGAAAAAAATCTTACATATTCAAAAATTAACCATTTGGTTTAAATATGACATAACTTAAATTGGTTATAAACATTTTTGAAAAAACAGGTGTGCCATTTGAAGGCAAATACCACATTGCAGACACTTGTTCTAAGAGCCTCCCAGCATGTCTAAAGATGTATTTTAGTCTGAAAGCTCCTCTGTACAACTACAAGCTAATCTATTGGTCAGTTCCACTGGCAATAATTGTAGATGAGGACCTTTCCCATAGAACACTCCAATGACTGGTTAATAAGCATTTCTCTTGAAGTTTTCCAACAAGGATATGAATTCTAATGAGCATGGAAGTTAACCATCAAATCAACATAAAAAGGAAAAAAAGCAGATAGAAAGGATACAGAACAAAACAGATAATATGTACATCAATTGAATACATGAGTAGAAATGCCGTGACATGGAATATTTCACATTTTGGTTATTATAGAATTGGGTTTCTTTCTAATTTACATAGAGATTGGTTGCACCCTTGTCAAGACTTTTACTATACAGGTACCATGGAGACTGAAAAATAAATTCAGATGTCAAAAATGGCCTCTATTTGGTTAATGTCCTCTTCTTATCCAGCACTTTCCCTTTTAGCATAAATGAAGCATTTTGATGTTACTATTAATGTTATTTATTTATGGACATTCATGCACCTTGGTTTTCTCTTTACTTTTTTAGTATGCCTTTAGTTGCAATTTGGATTTGGTGCTCAGTCTTGCATATTACTATCTTACATATAATACATGTTGTTTTATCTTAAGTTTTTTTCAATCAAAACTAGCTTATCTTCTGTTTTCACAGTTTTTCTTTCCTACAGACATGAGGGCATTGTGAGTGGTGAAGTGGAAGAGGATAGAATCAGAGATCAAAACAGAACATGAATAAAACACAGACACACCAAAACTGAGAAAACAAGTGGAACAAAAAAGACAGATCAAAAAGAAACAGAGGGTAAAAATGAAAGGCATAGACAGTGCTAAAGAGAACTGAGAGAGTGGATGTATTTGCTGGCTTCAACCTACCTGCTGAATCAACCCGGCATTAGTCAGTCTATCAAGCTTTGACAGCATGTCTCCACTGGGGACTCAAAAGAGCAGTACCAAAGAAGCTCATTAAGAGGAAACCCTGTAATTTCTATGGGCGTATTATTTCATGTATGATAAGCCATTACTTTAAAGCCATTTAAAATTAATAGCTGGTTCTATTGCACAGTCTGTAAAATGTTGCTATAAGTTTTAGGTTATATGCAAAATTTATTCAGGCATAGCTGGATATGAAAGGAACCAGTTTAAATAATGAATTTATCACATTTGATGTGACATTCTAAATACTGTATAGTAGTGGTGCACATAATTCTTTAAAAATCTGTTCAATTTGAAGATGTAGGTAATAAAGAATAGTTTCATTTCTGTCTGACTTTATAAGAACAGGAACGACTCTGAATTCCCATCACACTGTGCTTCATATGAAACTAGGAGAAAGGAAATAATGCTAGAACATGTGGAGGGCAGCCCCATTAAAAATATGAATATTGCTTTCCTCCCCTCCTTTGCCCTCTGAGCCAGATAAAGTCTAAACAAATAAATAAATAAATGCTGTAAATAACCGTTTCCTGTTGCTCCAGTCATTTCTCTATTACTTTGGCCAGTGGAGTGAGACCAACTTCTTATTTCTTGCTCTGAGAAGCAGCTCTCTGTTTCGTTGATAAAAAAATGAACTGGAGGAAGAAGAGGAGTGGCAGGATACACGGTAAGATGTTGTGACAATGAATTTTGTGAATGAATTTGCAAATGCTCCTTTAAATATTGTCATGTTGTCAGGCTTAGGCAGGACATTTCCTACCCTTCCTATCCTTACCAGTGACCTGTTCCTCCACTCTATTAATTATGCACACACAATTTTCATGTTTGTTACTCATTACTGATGATGATAGCCTGTACCCTGAACACAAATATTACCCTCGAATAAGTTAACACTAGAACTGCCAAAACTCCAAACTACCTAGAACCAAACCTGAAACAATAACAACAATGGCAAATGGGGCACTTTTGAAACGGTTAAATTGATAATGTTCATCTAATATTTTAAATTCTAAGTAATATTGGACAAAATAAGCATTTAAGATTAAGTTCAAGGGAGTTTATTGGTGACTACGATTGTTACAATACAGATTATAAAGAGTATTCTAAATGCATACGTTAATAATTGTCATGGTCCCCTTCCCTCTGGGTCTGGATCTGCATTTTCTTTCTTTCTGTCTCCCTCCTGCACACCTGATGCTGCCTTGCTGATCAACTCTGCTTTTTTAGTGTTGCAGATCATAGCTACTCTTTGCGTAGTCAGCCAGGCCTTGCTTAGTCTGATGTTTTTGGAACTCTTGCATTTGCTCTTGTGCTTCTTTTGGAAACTGTCTGGTACTTCAGTTCACACTCTGTCTCTGTGTCTCCAAGGATCACTGGCTCACACCTGGACTAGCTTTGGAAATCTGCCTTGACCCACTCTCGGCCACCTGGATAAGCACTGTACTGGAAAATTTCCTGGAAGCCTCAGCTTGGAAACCTGCTCACTCTCGCAACCCTCAGACCAGATTCACCTGCACCTCACTATCAATAAAACCCGCTAATCCTTTAACCTCCGTGTCTCGACTGCTCTTTAGGTCCACACCTCGGATCCCTAACAATAATTTACCAAGACAGAAGAAGAACATTATGGAAAAGTTAAAAATAATTTTGGATTATGTGTAGTACTAGTTGCTCTAAAATAAAGAAGGTATAAAAACAGAGCACTGTGTGAAACAGATTCAACAGGTCATCACCTGTATTTTGAAATTCACCACACAGTTGGCTTAAAAAAAAGAAAAAGAAAAAAAAAAGAAACACAATTTAATAAATTAATTATTGTAAAAATACAACTGTGAAAGTTCATCACACTGCACACCTCAGTCTCCTCTTCACCAGAGCTCCATTTAGATTAGATTAGATTAGATTAGATTACTTTATTGTCATTTCAACTACATATAAAATACACAGTGAAATGATATAGCGTTCCTCCAGGACCCGGTGCCCCATACAAGGGTGATGCAGGTCGGCCAGTGCCCACCTCCAGCCCAGCACAACACCCCGCCCGTGATGTCCTCTTCCCCGGCATCAGGCGACGCCGAGGACTGAAGTCCTGGTCCACACAGCAAAGCAAGCCGAGATTGGAGCTCCCAGAAACTGTCCATCTGCAGCATCAGCCCTGCGATGATACTCCCCCCGGAAACCAAAAACTTTGGTTCCCGGACGGTGCCCAGCAGGTCATGAAAAAACAACGCCGCTGAATCGCCAGTTAGCCTCATCTGTGGACAAAGATACAACGGCATCTGGTCGTCCTCCAACCTCCAACTTTCGAACACGAACACCACTGTCCCGGTGTCCACAACATCTGAACACCCGAATACCGGGTCAGAACATGGACAATCACAGGGGAACAAGCACCACCTTGGTTCTGGAGTGGCCACGCGCTACCGTCGCGCTGCCATCTTGGCCCCAAAAAAAAAAAAAGAAAATCCACAGTGTACATTGCCATTTTGCAGCCGTTTATCTCCTCAGCTCTGCTCCATACAGTAGGTCTAAAACCGGTCCCATTCGGCTACTCTGCTTTGGATTTCACTCTTTACTTGTTCAGATTAGTTTAGTAGTCTCCGTGGACTATAATGTTCGCAGACGACTGGAGAGGTGGAGGTATGCACTAGAGAGAAGAAGAATAAAAGTCAGTAGAAGCAAGACAGAGTACATGTGCATAAATGAGAGGGAGGCAGGTGGAACAGTGAAGATGCAAGAGGTAGTGAAGGTGGATGAGTTTAAATACTTGGGATCAACCATCCAAAGCAATGGACAGAACACAAGAGAGGTGAAGAAGAGAGTGCAGGCAGGGTGGAGTGTGTGGAGATGAGTG
>VUQH01052346.1:32007-47285 GCA_015106775.1 Etroplus canarensis | reverse complement strand
AACAGTGGTGAGGTGTGCAGTAGGAGTGACAGATGGGTTCAAGGTGGGGGTGGGATTACATCAGGGATCAGCTCTGAGCCCCTTCTTGTTTGCAATGGTGATGGACAGATTGACAGATGGGGTCAGGCAGGAGTCTCCGTGGACTATGAAGTTTGCAGATGACATTGTGATCTGTAGTGAGAGTAGGGAGGAGGTGGAGGAGAGCCTGGAGAGGTGGAGGTATGCACTGGAGGGAAGAGGAATGAAAGTCAGTAGAAACAAAACAGAGTACATGTGTGTGAATGAGAGGGAGGCAGGTGGAATGGTGAAGATGCAAGGAGTTGAGGTGGCGAAGGTGAATGAGTTTAAATACTTGGAATCAACCATCCAAAGCAACAGACAGAGCACGAGAGAGGTGAAGAAGAGAGTGCAGGCAGGGTGGAGTGGGTGGAGACGAGTGTCAGGGGTGCTTTGCAGCGACAGAAGGATAGCAGCAAGAGTGAAAGGGAAGGTTAACAAGACAGTAGTGAGACCTGCTATGATGTCTGGTTTGGAGATGGTGGCACTTACAAAACGACAGGAAGCAGAACTGGAGGTGGCAGAGTTGAAGATGTTGAGATTTTCCCTGGGAGTGACCAGGATGGACAGGATGAGAAATAAGTACATCAGAGGGACAGCTCATGTTGAGAAGTTTGGAGACAAAGTCAGAGAGGCAAGGTTGATTAATCCCCATTGGTAATTTGGCAGAGGTTTTACACTAGATTCTCTTCCTGACACAACCCTCCATGATGAGAGGGGCTTGTGATACTTAATCAGAATCAGAATACTTTATTAATCCCAGGAGGGGGAAATGCACTGTGTTACAGATGCACGGTTGGATATAAATAAATATAAATTTGAAATTCAGAAAATGAAGATTAAAATAATAAATAAATGAACATGTCTGTATAAATTGCAATATTTAACATAAATAACTCCAAAGCTAATGCTTAATACAAAACTGGTCCAGGTGTCACAGTGAGGAGTTATATAGTCTGTTGTCCACAGGTAGGAATGCTTTCCTGTGGCGTTCTGTGGAGCATCGTGGTGGAGTGAGTCTGCTGCTGAACCTGCTCCTGCGTCTCTGTCCAGCATGTCATGGAGACTATATGAAGGATTGTCCAATGTTGTCCTTAACTTGGAGATTATCCTCCTAATAATACACAAATTAATTTTTCTTTATTGCAAATATTTTCTATGCACAATTATGTTTATGATTATTTGTGAAGAAATTTTTATAATGAAGTTCACAAATTTAGTTTGAGAACAGATGTTTATTGTTATCCCTAAAGAGGGCACTTGAAGTTGATAATTATTTTTATGTGCACAAATCTCTATTCACAAATTAACTATTTCTTCGTTAACAAATTTAAAGTAATTTTTTATATATATAATTTTTTTAAAAATCTCCAATTAGTTTAAAGGTGACCACTATAGAGCAATGTTTTGCACAGTTATAAAGTTTAGTAAAAAAGACACTGATGCTACAGTGTTGTTTTTTACGTTTTTTTTTTCAGCCAAAAACACTTTTCTCTGGTTAGAAGGTACTTGGCTGAAAAAATATTTCACAGAGGGTACATCGCTGAAAAAGGTTGAGAATGAATGCACTATACTACATTATTTAAGATGGAAGTAAAATAATTGTGAACAGAAGCGTGTTTTTTATAGATCGTATGAAATTATTTAACAGGTTATATAAGACACACAGTATAAACTGATCACTGAGAGAGAATGTAAAACATTTGATTACACTTAACTTTATGTGTTTTGCGTGTAAAACAAGTCCTATGAAAAGCTTTAAAAGATGTTCGTGTATAGAAACTGACCAGATTTTGCAAGAAAAAAAATCCCACAGCAAATCTTTTGGGCTAAACTCCACCCTGAGCTCTCCCTGAGTGACAAATGAGCTCAGATTGGAGCAGCAATAGAAATGGCAGCTAGAACTGTTAAATATACCCCAAATAAAAGATTAAAATTTATGATTAAATGTGAAAGAAGCATTTAGTGTGGTAAACCTCACATATTTTGGCAGATGATGCAGATCGACAGACACAAAAAGACGAGAGGATAAAGGTTGGAGTCAAGTCTTTTTACAGTAACTCCAGTGTATTGTAGTGAAGAGTTGAGTGGCCACATGGTGACATTTGTGACTCTATCGATGTCAACCTAATTTTACAGTGAAACCAGAAGCCCCGTGTCATCCTCATGTGAGAGCTGAGTAAGAGGCCTAGAATACACTGGGGAGATGATACCACACACACACTACACATACACACACACACACTGAAAAAAGGAAACTTTAAAAAAAACTGACATATGAATACATAAAGGGACAAGGTGAAGAATGGTAACTGCATGGTGTACACAAACATACACAGTGGCAGTTACTTATCCAGGGATTATGGTGGGCAGTAGACAGACACAAGCAGGGTGAACTTAGCAGCTCTGCGAGACCATCGGACAGATGCCAGCTGAATGGACCATGATGGCGTGACTCATGGGAGGACATGTGAGTCCCCAGTGGACACTGCAAGTGAACAGGGCGTTGACACAAGGTGGCGGATAGCAGGGCTGTTTGTCAGCTCCGAGTCTATTCTGTTAAAGTGCTGCAAAAGTAAACTTTCTTCTGAAAGTAACAGCATAACAGCACATTTATAATAGATGTAACAGTAAATCCAATCTGTGCAGTAACTTTAAGTCTCTATTTTTGACTCTATTTTTGATGGTGCCATGAGTGTCCCTTGTAGTGTAGTGGTTTACACATTTGCCTCACAAGTGAAAGGTCCCTGGTTTAAGGTTCCAGGTGGGGACACAAGCCCCTCTCACCATGGAGGGTTGTGTCAGGAAGGGCATCCAGGGTAAAAACTCGCCAATGCAATTACCAATGCAGATTAATCTGCTGTGGCAATCCCTTGGGGAGAATACAAGGGAGCAGCCGAAGATACATTTTTATTTTTCATACAGCATGGCTACAGAGATGTATAAAACTGAATTGTTGGACTACTTTTGAAGTATATGAACAACTTAAAATGGTTTGTTATAAAATTTGGCATACATAAACTAAATCCTACTATATCTATCATTATAGCTGCTGAGTATTAGCATGTTGGAGTTGTCCCTTCACATGCTGGCATCAACATTTAGCTCAAAGCATGTATTATCTATGGACAAGTTTATGATTGTGCTTTCTGACTAGGTTGAAAATATAATGTTTCTGTCTGAAGAGCCACACTTGATTGCAAGCTAAAGACATGTTCATTATGTGAGACTGTGAGGGGGATGATTCTGTTTAATGGGGACTACAGATTTTTGTATAGTAATTATTTTTTTAAAAAAAAGGAGGACTCTGGTGTGTCGCTTGGTTCCTGTCTCACCTCCACAGCAGGCTAATCACTGTGTGTGTGTGTGTGTGTGTGTGTGTGTGTGTGTGTGTGTGTGAGAGAGAGAGAGAGAGAGAGAGAGGGAGAGAGAGAGAGAGAGAGAGAGAGAGAGAGAGAGAGAGAGAGAGAAAACTCAAACTCACTTTGGTGAGTTTTCCACTTGCTCTGTAAATTTTGGTCTAGAAAAGTCTTCACCCAGTTTATTTTAACAGAACTCCAAATGCTTCAGTCCAAAATAGTGTGTTAAAATAGCTCAGACAATTAAAGCATGTCTTTTAAACTGAAGTGTTTTTGTAGCCTGTAACAGCTTTTATTTAATTTCTCTAAGTTTAGCCTCAGTTAGTTATTGCATTTCCTTTACCTCTTGGCCAGTTATAAATAAATTGGGTCTTGAGTTTATTAATACATTATTGTAACATGCCACTGATCTGCAAACACAACAGGGTGCTTATCATTTGAAATAATAATGGCCCACCACAGCAGCTCACCTCTCAGATGTTATGCTGCAAAGGTAATTAGATTGTGCCAGAGTTGTGTTTGGACTGCAGCAGTAGCATATAGAGGAATTCCTGTCAGATGACTTGAGTTTCCAACAAACACAATTTAAGGTAACTCGAAGCATCTTTGAAATAAATCAGATGTTTACAGTGCAATTCATCCACTAATTGAAAGAATCTTGGGAAAATAACTGAAGGTCATATAAGTGTAAGCACACCATGTTCAGTTTACACAACACTGTGAAGGCTTGTGATTTAGTCCAGTGATGATTTGTGCCATAAATTTACATTTGACTACACAAAATAGCATAACTGAAGTCTCACTTTTACTGGCGGTCTGTGTCATTTTGTGCATTTTCTGAGCACCATTTGACAATACATACACAGAAAAATAAAACCTGCTGTAAACATCAATACAATAAAAACAGAAACATGCGGCTGATTTAAAAAAATCTAACAATCTTGCTAGTTTGTAGATTACACCAAAAACCAATGAATGCAATCAACCATGTGAGTACATTTTGTAAGAACTAGATATATTTAGCTCTGAAATTGTTAACCAAGCACATAAACTGTCCATCACACTGTGGTGTAAAAATACATTGATTCATTCCTTTAGTAGTTTCATCTAACCAAATTCTATATGTTCTGTAAAATCTTCAAAAAACTGAAGGGGCAGAGCATATCCCTACATGTTAGACATCAGATCTGCATGATGTCATAACTTTGATGGTGTGATATCTTTAGAATATTGAAATATATACTCAGTTTGTCTCGGTATCAGATCTTATTTAAAGTTCAAGAATAACATTGCAGAAACTGCACATTGACTACAAACAAGAAGAGAAAAGGTTTTAGACATTTAAGGAGCAAGATGACAGCAAGCACTTTTTGATCTATCATCAAAATCACCTGAAAAGAGCAATGTTCCCCATTTAAACATCATGACTGGCCTGATGATGTGTCTGAGATCAGAAGAGCCATTAGGGGCTCAGTAAAATATGACTTCAGCAGAGAGGACTCTGACATGGAGGATTCTAGCATGGACAATTCTGGCATGGAGGACTCAAGGAATTTTCAAAGTGATAATGAAATCTTTGAGGATATAGATGTGGAGTTTGGGAGAGAAGTGAAGGCTGGATCAACCAAAATTTTGTTGACCATGAAAAATCCCTAAAGAGTCCAATAAAAGGGACAGGGAAGATGATGGAGACCAAAAGCAAAGAAACACCAGACACCTCAGACATTAAAAATAGTGTGAGTGTGTTGGAACAACAACTACAACATCCTGTACTCACCTGCAATTTGCCTTAAGGTTAACATGGAGGTCAACCAGTTTTATGTTACTATCATGAATGAGTCTGTGCCTGAAAGATCCAGGTTGAGGAGACAAATACAATGACAGTAACAAGTTTAAATGAAACTGGTATGATTTTCCAGAAAGTGACATGGAAAGTGATGTGGGAGGCAATTACATTGATGATGAGTGACATGTGAACTTAACAGCAAATCCTAAATTTCCTGTACAGCATGTCACTTTCTACTCTGAAGATTGCAAATTAATTACACAGTCAGAGTTGACCTCAGTGAGAAAACAACAAAACAACGAGCCAGCACAACCTTTGACACCAACTTCTAATCAACCCATATGGAAAAGAAATTGAAAATAACAGTAATGTTGCCATAAGTGTATAAAATCAAACACCTAGCTATGCAGTCTGCCTTTACAAGCATTTGTGATACCATGGGGCATTCTAAAGAGTCCTCTGAATTCCAGCACAGTACTGTAATACAATGCCACTATTGCAACAAGTCAGTTTGTGGAATTTTTTTCCTTCCCATATATATTAACGATCCACTGTAAGTGGTATTGTATTATTGCAAAGTGGAACCATTTAGGAACCACTGCAACTCAGCCATGAAGTAGTAGACCACATCAAGTTACAGAGCGATGTCACAGAGTGCTGAGGTGTATAATGTGTAAAAGTTGCAAACACTCTGCTGACTCAATTATTGTGTAGGTTCTCAGCTTACCTAGACATTTCAGACAATTCTATGCCTCCAACTTTGTGGGGATAGTTTGTGGGAGGCCTTTTTCTGTTCCAGCATGTCTGTACCCCGGTACTAAAAGCAAGGTCCAAAAAGGCATGGTTGGATGAGTTTGGTGTGGAAGAGCTTGACTGGCCAACACAGAGCCCTGACATCAACCCCATCCTACACCTTTGGGGTGAACTTGAATGGAGATTGTGAATACATATGGTTTTAGAAGAGGATGTGATAAAAGCTCCTGTAGATGTAATATATAGGATGCTCAGTACTTTTGACTATATAGTGTAGGGACTTCTCCCTCATAAAAGCAGTACCTATGGCTTGAACAAGGACACACAAAACTCCTATAATTTGTGTGTCCTTGTTCAAGCTGTGTCTCTCAGGCAGAGAACAGGGGTTTATTCCAGAAAGCAGGTTTAACAAAGTCGTAGTCTGTCCTTGAGTAGATGGGAAACTGTGGGGGATTTTTTTCAGCACAGCTGATCAGAGTTAAGAGTGTGCTGGGTAATAAGAAAATAAGCAATTCCAAGATTCATCATAGCAACCAGTAAATAAAGAGCAGAGCCTCAATTTTAATCCAGTGAGCAAAAAATATGAATATCCATCATTGTGGCCGATGACATTATTCTTTAAAACAAAACACACACATACACACACACATGTAGAAGTGAGCTGTCAAGTTAAAACTATTAGAAGATGAAGCTGGACACCTCCTGAATTTTATATTTGAATTTTAACTATACGTTTTCAAACTTGACAGGGACAAAACGCAGGTGACAGCGCCTGGAGAATATGACTCAAACAAAAAAGACACAGTTTACTTATACAGCTGTGATTTTAAAGTCACAATCTTACCTAGTAATGTTAATTTAGTTGGTTTGAAAAGAGAAAAGGATGTCTAGGTTGAAACATTATCATGAAATACTGTCAGACTGCAGCCTGTATTTAAATATTCACTTTAAACTGCAGTCAGTCCAGTTTAAGAATCCTAAAGTCTCTCACCTATATTTACATTATTTCCAACATTTTTGAAAAATATAACAGGAATGTTTAATTGGTGTAAATGCTTACAACATTAAAAATGATTTTCTAAAATGTTGTATAGCTATGTTTTATTTAAATAGTGATTACTGCAGTAATGTGCACGATCAGGCAAAACATTATGACCATCTGCCCAATATCATGTTGGTCCCCTTTTTGCTCCTGAAACAGCCCTGACCCATGGAGGCATGGACTCCACGGATTCGCCACTGTTTCTTGTTTGGACCACTTTTGATAGATGCTGACCACTGCAGACCAGGAACACCTAACAAGAGCTGCAGTTTTGGAGATGCTCTGACCCAGTCGGCTAGCCATCACAATTCGGTCTTTGTCAAACTCGCTCAAATCCTAATACTTGCTCATTTTTCCTGCTTCTAACACATCAACTTTGAGGGCAAACTGGTCACTTGCTGCCTAATATATCCCACCCACTAACAAGTGCCATGATGAAGAGATATTCAGTGTTATTCACTTCAGCAGTCAGCAGTCATAATGTTTTGCCTGATTGTGTACATTTAGCGTTTCAGTGCAGGGTAACTAGTTAACATTCTGGCACCTGCATCAGCAGCTATAGTCACAGTGTTATAGAGAAGGACAAAGTATGAGGCTGAGGATGAATCTACAATATCCACAGATTCCTGCTTCTCTCTTTACATTGATGGATTGAGCATATCACTGATCATAAAGATAGTCTGTAAGCAAAGTTAGTAAGTGCTTAAACTACAATACCTATGGGAAGAGACACATGAAGGGACTCCTTTGTTTAGTAGTCTGTATGTTATTTTTTAAATGAAGAAGGTACTTTTGGCTTTTCTTTTCATCCCCGAGAGGTCGCCACAGCAAATGAATGATTCTTTAAAAGCTTAGCAAGATGGGCTACAGGCTCAGCCCAGCAACAGAAAAAAGGACCTGAGAATGAGACCACCCCTCATCTGAATTATCCCAAATTTAACACCACTGTTGCTCGGATCTCTTGCAGTACATCCGCCAAGTTTGAAATACATCAGATAAACATTTCTCAAGATAGGTGAATGGATCCATATATAGAGATTCCTTCCTTTATTAGGGAGATTAATATAATCATTAATCCAGCAGGCAGTTTTGTGCATGGGGAAAGGTATTTCCAGAGGCACAATAAGAGATTTTCTTTTTTTTTCCTTTCCCGTCCTTAAACAGAATAATTTCCTGCAAGCCTGCAAACTCATAAAACACAAATACATCACATATCAAGATTTTATGTCTTGATGGCATGACAAGTTTATTTGTTTTCGGTGTTTCTGTGGCAGTGTTTCCATTTTATCCTTGATAAAACTGCTTTTTTCATGACTAATCAATCTATTCTCTTGTGATTACGTTAATGATTACCAGTACAACATAAATCATTAATGTGGTTACAGAATGTTAAGCAAAGCCCTGTTGTACTGGTGCTGAGATGTAGCCAGAGATATGGAATCTAAAACTTCCAAGTATAAGGGAAAAAAGGGATATGCTCATGTACAGTTGCAAAACAGAACAGATAATTTGTCCACAGCACAACTGGTTGACTTGAATCAATTTTTTCTTTATTATTCATTGTTAATTGTTAGCTGTGCATAGAGAGCTCTGTTAGCTTCTCTCTTTTTCTATTCAGTTGACATTCCTGATGGGGAAAATCCAGAATTCTTAATGAAGTTCAAAACATTACACATGCAAGGAGAAATTTTGGATTGCTCGCAGCTACAGCTTCGCAGTGTTCCTGCTGCATGTATCTGCACTGAAATCCCTAATGCCAAAAGAGCATGAAACAGAAATGACATATGCTGCAAAGCTTGAAATGTATGTAACTTCCTCAATATTATCCTTGACTGACTTGCTTTGTTTCAAATGTGTGTCCAAACCATGTACACAGATGAATGACCCAGCAAAGGAATTCCTGCAGCAGCTCAATGAAATGGCTTATGCGGGGCAAATTTAATATGTGGTTTTGCCCAGACAATACAGGGGTTTGAGCAGATCTGCCATGCCCTGGAGCTGGGTGATGAAGAAGAGCAACACAGAGGATAATGGGGCCTTTGTGAGCCTCAAAAAGTTTGAAAGCCCCTCGCAGGATGCAGCAAAATCTGACCCAGGACCACAAGTCCCTGTAGGGGGAAAAATGGGTAATCATTACATAAGTGAAACATATTTTTAATATCAAAGGTATATATATATATAATAGGGTGCAGAACATATATACGTATTTGGGATTTTACACATATATCATCATTATTATTTAATGCCCATGATATTATTTTTTATAGCTAAAGAGAGAATTGAAGGTCATTTGGTATTTCTGCTGGGGCAGCACAATGAAGTCTGCTGCAGATACTCCATCTGGGTGAAATAAAACAAAAAGATGTTACATGATCTTTAGTCAAATCAAACAGCTGTGATAGAGAAGCATTTTTTTGAACACAAATCATTTTCTTTTAAGCTCGTAACACCATAACATAGTTGCTTTGCAAAGCATAGTTTTAGCAAGGTTTGTACAGAATTGCAGCATCAAGCAGTCCCTGTGGTTGAGTGTTCTGAGGCATGTAACATTTCATATCCGGCTGGTGGCCTCTCTCTTCATGATTCCACAGTCACAGCTAAAATGTCTGCTCTCAAATATGTAAGTGTGTTATGCAAATAGTGTGTGTATTAGTACACATGTTAAAACGACTCTCCCATTGTGAACTGGTGCATCAGTAAGGTATTCATGTTATATTTCTTACATTTCTGCTGGGCTTTTAACTCAGTACTTGTTACCTATAATGCATCACTAAGTCATCATAGGAAGTGACTGCTCAAACTGGATGCCGACACAGAATATACGGCCCATTCTCTGATCGCATTTTAGCACATTAAGCTCATTTGTAAACATTTGATAACATTCAAAGAAGGCGTAAGGCTTTTCCAAATGACATTAACCACACTAACAGGAGTCATCTGACTGGAATACCTCTAATTTCTAGTATAGATTGTTTTCATGCAGAATTCTAACATGATAATTGAATTTGCTGTTCTGGGGAGCTTTCTCAAGTCCAGTCACATGGCCCCATTAGTCGTTTAGCGTCTGCTTTGGTTCTTGAATTGTGACATTACAGACCACTAAGAAGCTGGCCAAATAACTAACTGCAGAACTTTGATGACTCTGTATCATGTTTAAATGATCCAATTGACTTGATTCTCCATGAGTTCCTGAACTAGAAGCCACTGGCTAAAAACACAGTGATAAACTGTTTTTGTTTATAATCAGTAAAGAAAAGTTTTACAACTTAAAAGCTGGCTCATTAACATGTGTATAAAAATAATCAAATGCTTTATATTCTGGCCTGTTTTATCTGTTTTATTAAGGGTGAGCTTTATGGCATAATTATACAACTTATCACAAGTATTTCATTAAAATATCACAGTAGGTGTAGAACAATTTACTGTGAGGCACATATCCTGAGCATATTACCTGTTCTAGCCAACAGATGGCATGAAACTGTGCCCTCAACAGGGCAATGGTATGGTAAACCATTCTGAAGCTATCCAACATGCTGCACTACTGATCTCTCAAGTAAGTTTTAAAGTTTCTGTAGACACATAATTGAGGTTTTTTTCTAAATTTGTTACACTGGCTGTATGGCCTTAACTGTATGTGAAGAATATAAAAGAGCATATTTTAGAGCAGTAACTGCCTATTAAAGAGAATCATATAATGTGATCAAACTAAAAAAAAACTTTCATGATTTTGCATTGATCATCCTTTGGATTGAAAAGAGCACTTACTTTGAGGTCATGGCATCAAAACATCAAATCATGTCATTATTCACACATATTTAAACACATGATTTTGAAGTTACACTATGGGGGCAAAAGTATTGGGACACACCTCTTAAACATTGAATTCAGGTGTTTCATTCAGGTCATTTGTTTGTATGGGACATTCTAAAGAGCTAGCTGAATTTGAGTACAATACTGTAAAAGAATGCCACTATTGCAACAAGATATAGTTCATGACATTTCTTCCCTCCAAGATACTCCATGATCAATTGTAAGTAGTAGTATTGCAAATTGAAAACATTAAATAACCACAGCAACTCAGGAACAAAGTGGCAGACCACATAAAGTTAAAGAGCTAAGTGATGAGTTGCCAACACTGCTAACTCAATACCTGCATAGGTCCAAACCTTCTCTAGCATTAACATCAGCATAGAAACTGTGCACTGGGAGCTTCATGGAATGGGTTTTCATAGCTGAGCAGCTGCATGCAGGCCTTACATCACCAAGCTCAAGCGTTGGATGCAGTGGTGTAAAGCATGCCTCCATTTGACTCTGGAAGAGTGGAAACATATTTTTCCAGAATGACAGATCACACTTCTTTATCTGGCAGTCTGATGGATGGGTTTGGTTTTGGCTTTGAATGTTAACTATCTGACTCCATTGTGCCAACTGCAAATTTTGTGGAGGGGGATAATAATATGGGCTTGTTTTTCTGGGGCTGACCTGGGCCCCTTAGTTCCAATGAAGGGAAATCTTAATATTTCAGCTTACCAAGATATTTTGGACAATTCTATAGTTCAAACTTTGTGGGAACAGTTTGGGGATGGCCCTGCTCTGCTCTAGCATGACTTGACAAAGCAAGGGCCAAAAAGGCATGGTTGGATGAGTTTGGTGTGGAAGAATCTAACTGACCTGCACAGAGCCCTGACCTCAACCCCATCCAACACCTTTGGAATGAACTAGGATAGAGATTGTGAGTCAGACCCTCTTGTCCTGCATCAGTGTCTGACCTCACTCATTTTCCTGGATGAATGAGCACACTCCAAAATGTTGTAGAAAGGCTTTCAAGAAGTGTGGAAACTGTTATAGATGCAAAGAGGGGGTCCAACTCCATATTAAAGCTTGTGGATTAAGAATGGGATTTATAAAAGCTACCGGCGGTATAATGTGTAGTTTACCCAATACTTTTGTCCATATAGCATATATACATCCTTTGAAATCTCAGTTATCATGTTAAATAATGCTACCATTACCACACATATTGTAAATAATATATAATAAAGCTCTAAACGCTTGAATCTGGACTGACATTGTGAAAAAATGTTAAAGAAAGTTTTAGTCTCAACCAAAATCTCTTTTAACTTACATTTTTCACATTCTGTTAGTTTTGCACCAGGAATAATCAAATTATTCTGTAAATGAATAGATTCTTCTAATTTTTTTAAAATCAGTTTGCAGGCAGTTCTGTTGTTTAATTGTTAATTCAAAAATTTTCAGTTTGTGAACATGCCTGATGCTGTCAAATATTAGCATCACAATTTTATAATCATATCCTAGCATATTCATTAATGTTTCCAACACCGATTTTGCATTTTTTCAGTGTATTAGAGTTCATCCACGTCCACATCAAAAATGCAGCCCCTCATTTTCAAGACCATCAGGAGTGCTGGAGATGGTACAAAATGACTCATGAGTCCTGTACATACAATTTATTTCAAATGCAGAACTGAGGTTACCACTTACTGCATGTTAACATCTTTACATCTTCTCGAAATCAACTGCTGCCTGCAGCTGTGTGCTTCTCTATAAAAGCTACACTTTGCCAATGTTGGGTTGGCCAAATGACCAGAAAAACTATATTCAGCGCAAGCCTGCTGCCAGGTGCCATTATATTTCCCCCTTCCAACAGAGAAAAGTAGTCACACTTGCAGCCATCTGTTTCTAAGAAACCCTCACAAGCTCACAACAGTGTCCTTTTTGCCTTATTTTGTGATCATAATCGAGAGGCTGTGGTATGATGTAAAATTTGGTCCTTTACTGGTCTTTGAACAGTATCTTGTGTACTCATGCAACAGAGTCTAACTAGACCTAGACACTTCCTCAGAAACTTGTCATTTTCCAAAAGCCTAACAACAAATACATGTTTCACATTTAGCCTAATACATTCAGAAGTACAAAAAGGCTATAGTTGAATATATCAAGGCACAACAGCTCACAGTTGTGAATGCAGAGGGCTAATGGTACATTTTGACATGAATTCATATGCAAAGGGCGGATGGATTTTATTTTAACATCCCATAACACTTTGGGCATTGTGAAACATATTCCAAACAGCCGCCTCCGTCACTTTTCATGCCAGCTCTGAGTCATTCTGACATCCAAGCAACAAACCCCCCCTCCCTCCGCTTCCTCTCACAACAGTATCTGCTTATGATCTTGCTGGTGGACAAGCACACAGTCCTCAAGGCAGCCTCAGTGTGTGGCGATGGGTGAAATCCCCCTATTGTGCAGCTGAGTGTTGAACCAGGACGGGTGTCCTCTCAGTCAAATCAAAGGCGCTTCCTCCGGCACTGTGGCGGAGAACCACTGCCTCTGGAGCTACTCATTATTACATGCGAGGGGGGACTTGTGATCTTTTTAATTATTCTGCACTTCATTTCTATCCCACCATTCAAAACGCAACATGAGAATTGATTGCCTCAAAGATCCATCTTTATAATCTCCCTCAGGCCCATAAATTATCCAACTTTTGGGCAGTGTGGACGAGCTGTGCAGGCACAAGCAGATCCCTTTCAGAGGAAAGCAGAGCCACATCACTGCAGTGTGTTGGGGGAACCAAACTGAATGGGGCTGCTCTTTTTGCTCGCTGAAAACGGCAGAGGGGGAAAAAAAGTACACTTGTTATCTTGTGAACCCTCAAACATGTAAGATAGGAATCTCTTGAATGTCAGCGACAGAAATGGAATTAACAAGAGATCTTTTTATTGTCACAGAAGGTCATTAGGCTGCCAATCGGGGTAATTATGGAAATGATCTCCCCAGCTCTTTGGAATGTTTTCCTGCTTCCATAAGGACTTGAAAGTGTTCAATCAGCCTCTCTCGTGGGAAAGTTCAGCCATAACTGCAAGTGTACCAGCAAAATCAAATTAAGCAAAGAGATTTCATTAGTATTTATAGCCCCGAGGCATTTGTAAAAGTATGGAGCAGCAGAGTAATGTGGGACTGCAGTGGGGAGAATTATTGCTTAATGACAAAGGCCATACCTAGAAGACATACACATAGATAATGAATAGGAGGCATTGATTGCATCTTTAAAGTGGATTCTTGAGGGATTGTAAAATATTGATGCTTGCTATGGACTCTCAGTGTGGATTTGAAGGTGCTAACTTTGTTTTTAACATTGCTATGCTGTTTATAATTTAGAGATTTTTTAAAAGACTGTAGCTAAAAGTAAATACTGTATTATAAGGAAAGAAAAGGTAATGCAACAATACTGCACAACGTTTACCTTGTATCAAGGATTGTTTTACCCTGTGTTTATGTTAAAATGCATATACCTATGGTAAACAGTAACAACGAAGCCTAGATTTATGAATGCAATATAATATTAATTCCCTTGAATGGTTTCATTCCATATTACTGTTTTATAGCGGAATAAAGTTACTTATATTCTGATTTTTGTACATATTTGAGAAGCTTATTAAATATGATGTGGCATTGACTGATGAAGGAAATAATTACTTGATCAGTCAACAGAACAGAAAACTAAGACAATTTTAGTAGCTTGTAAATCATTTGAATCACTATTCATGCAAAATTGTCACATTTCCAAACTCAAATGTGAACATCTTTTTAGAAAATACAAAGCACTGCTGCATAAGGGATTCACATTGATCAAATAAGCACTGTTCACATGGATGATTTTTCTGCATGGACCAAACCTGCTATAATTTTGTTATATTTCCTTGATTATTTTTAAGATTAACCAGCTTTTTCTTGTAACCAAATATTTTAAAGTTTGGTATCAGTATTTTCACTTAGAAAGCTTTTTGATATTTCTTTCACCATTTTTATGCTGGCCAAATGTTCAAAGCATTTTTTATCTTAAAACTGTCCAGAATATATCTCTGTATCAAATGCTAACGTGTGCATTCAGAAGAGTAGGTTATAGCATTATCTCATCTGAGTGTATAACAACATGAGATAAGACAAACACTTAATAAAAAAATAATACATTTATGACCATCTTAAGGTAGAACTTTAGCTTGTTGTGTTTGACACCAGGTTTAAAAGAACGACATTTTGCTCAGATGTAAATGTGTGAAATTAGGAAAAAGAAATGAAAAGAAAAAAGCATTAACTTGTTTTTTTTTTTTTTTTTTTAAAAAAAAAAAATATTTTTTTTTTTTTTTTTTTTTTTTTTTTTTTGTTTTTTTTTTTTTTTTTTTTTTTTTTTTTTTTTTTTTTTTTTTCCTTCCCCCCCCCCCAATTTTTTTTTTTTTTTTTTTTTATTGTTTTCTAC
>VUQH01052346.1:0-29021 GCA_015106775.1 Etroplus canarensis | reverse complement strand
AGACCCCCCCCCCCAAAAAAAAAAAAAAAAAAAAAACAATTTTAGGGAGGAAAATATTTAAAGTCTTTGTTTCTTTTTGGGTGACATTCGTGCGTATTGTGCGCAAATTTTCAGATATGGTGAGATTCTTTAAAATCCTAATTATGTGACTCCTGTAGTGAAATAATTAACACAATGGTCGTAATTAGAGAAGTGCAAAGAATGCATTAATTCGTCATATGGTTACATTTGTGGGTGGCATGCTGCCCCCCAGCTGCCCTCTCACCTAATCAGGGAGTTGCTTTAGAAATCTGGTTTTACAGCTGATTACATTGCAAGAATCGTGCGTCCTGGTTTAATACTTTTGCATTAATGTTTTCAGATCTGCCTTATGATTCAGTGCACAGACGTCTTCATTCTTGTCTATAAATCTTCCAAAATAGAAAACATAATTACAGGCGAGCATATTTTGCAAAAATTAAAAGCTCAAGAAGAAGAAGAAGAGGAAGAATCCCTATTGGTTTCACCACTGAAAAGGGATGTGCTCTAAGAGACTGTTTAGTGAACCTGTTCATCCTCCGCTCACTCCGGGTTTTAAGTTTTTGTGCGTCATTTTGGGATCTAACACTTCTCACTGACCTCTGATGTTTTTCCCACTGAAAGCCCATGACACAGGCCAAGCAGTAAATAACTAAATAAATCTTTGCAATGCTTTTAAATCACCCATCTCATTTTTTTTTTCATTTTCAACTTCTTTATTTTTATTTTTTTATTTTTTGCAAGACCAGGTAAAAAATTGCACTTCCATCGATTATTTTACGATATTCTTTAAATTAATTGTCCCACATAATAAACAGGCTGCATTCTGAGCCCCCCCCATAAAAATGTGATAATCGGCATCTCCTGTCAGCTTCGTTCATTTGGACAAATCGTGTCTAGGCGTCTCTGAGTAAACACTGACACCTGCCCCGTCTTCTGCAGGTGACCCTGACCTCTGACCCCAGCAACAGACACACAGGGATGAGACAGGGGAGGAAAAAAAAGAACCACCGGGGCATAATGCGTTATTATGATCACGATTATTTGCTCGGTGACCTTGCTGGTGCGCAGCAATCACATGTGGTGGCTGTTTCCTTCTCCATCACCTGCGCTGCCGCTGCTGCTGCTCTCCTCTGCCACATCCACCCCACCCACTCCTTCTCCACCCAATGGTTTCATGCAGGAGCGAGATGGCTTATTATACTAAAAGGTTTTGTCGCGCTAAGCCGTGCATGTGTGCTTAAAACGTACATTTCATTAACAAACTGCGGAGGTATAAAAGCGGATTTATGAGGCTTCAAAAGATCACAGGAAGGACGGGTTTGAAACCCCCCTGTCGGTGCTGTTTCAGTCAGGTTATATCAGCAGTTACGCCGCCTTTCACACAACACTGCAACTCTGGGATCTTTTTTTTTCCTTTCAAATGAAGGCTTGCTGCACCTGTCTTTCCCCACATGCAGGGAGAGATGAGGGGCTGAGGCAGCTGTGACCATCTGATTCGTTACAATAAAAAAAATAAATAAACTACAAGAAAACACGCAGAAATGTCATAAATGCCCCATGCAGGCGCAGAAACATCTAAAGCCTAAATGAAGAAGAGTTCAGTGGACTTCAGCTGCTGTGCAAAGAAATGCAAAGAAGGGGAAAATCTCGGGGTCGATCAGATTTCCATTAAAAAGACAAAAAAGGAAGAAAAAGCCAAAAAACAGTGAACCTTAAAAAGTTATTGTTTTTATTCAGAGCTCGATGAGTCCACAAAGGAAAGCAGTGATGTCTTAAGCACACGTGCGCGCTGGGGGTGAACAAGATAAAAGTTGATGCAAGGCTCTGGTTTCATCTCCTAAGTAGCTCGTATCGACGGAGCTCCGGATCACGCAGGTCACCGGGAGATTAACACGGGGCGAGTCTGATCGGAAGCCCTGCGTCCGTCCTTTGACCCCGCACACGCGCATTATTAATGATAGCGTTTGATGAATCCCACTTTCAGCCCGGCTGCTCAGGTGTCGGCTGTGCACCGCTAAACACAATTAAAGGATCGAAAATGCACTGCCCAAACTGTAGGACACAAGCACAAGAAAAGCAGTGAGACTTTTAAGCCTTTAAAATAGATTCTCGAATACTATTAGTAATAATAATAACATGTTAACTAATCTGATTTTAACTGAGAAATAAATAGGATCTCCGCAGACAAATATTAGTTAATTGAATTATATCTCAGTCCTTTACCCACTTTCGTTTTTCATTTGTTTAAATAAAGCCTTGACACAAAATAACTGGCTGGTGTTGATTATAGATCGTTTCATTAACCCCCTAAAAGCCTTCCGATAAAATCAGTTGGACATTCACATCGCTTTTGTCACGCTGGAGAATATCTAAATAATAATCTAACAGCAATCCATTTTCGTATTAAATACAAAAATATACAAAAGCTCTTTTTATTTTATTTTTTTTTTTTTTTGCTAATGCCCCCCAAATTTTCTCACACGACGCAGGAAATCTTGTGTAATGGATCCGACCTCCCCTCTCTCTGAGCCCAGCCTACACCGCTCACCTTCATGCTTTTGTGAATAAGCGTTCTCTTTGCACTCACCCGCTGTCCGCACTTCCTACTTTTTTCAAATGCAAAAAACGGCCATGATTGAGTCGTTAGCACCTTCCCAAACTCTTTAAGGAAATTCTGCATTCTCTCCATTCATTGCCACCGCTGCTGCTGCTGCTTCTCAGTATTCCTCCCGTCGCGGCTAATCCTGCGGGAATAAACAGACTTGAATTCATGCTTTTTTCTTGCGACGGGGCTGTAAAAGCTGGGAATATCAGGACATGCATTTCAGCACCAAATAAAGAAAATAAAAAGGTTTAATACCCATGCTGTGACAAAGCAACCCCCACGTTCAATGCAGATGAATATAAACTGCGGCTAAATCCTGGGCATGCAAAATTTAACAACTTCCTCCCCGTTAAAACAAAGTCAACACACTTGTGAACTCAAAGGAGGTTTCCTTTAACTTAGCTGTTGTCGTTTTCATTCTGCAGCTGTCAGAGGAGTTCGCATTAGCAAAGTTAAAGGTTTGGTTTGTTTTTACGCAGCCACATTATTGCGCATCAGATCTTTCAATCACGCAAGCCAATTTTCTCCCCCTCCTCCTTCACCTCCTCCTCCTCCTCCTCATTCTCCTCCCTCTGCCACCGTTAAATGGTCTATGACGGACGAACACAGAAATAAGCGGAAAGCAGCACTGCCGATGTCCCATTGTTGACAAATCCATGAAACAACTCCAGTTTGCATGGTTTAACAGAGAGGAGAGGTGGGTGGAGGGAGGAGAGGAGAGGACAGGGGTGGGTAGGGGGGCGTCTGTCGTCACCCAACCACGTGTCCAGGGCTGATAGTATATCTTATACTGGGGAAAAGTAATCTATCAGACAGTCTTGTTAAAAGCTCCGGCCTTTAAAAGCAGCATGTGTCATCTCGACTTGGTTCTCCAAATATCACCCGTCTAGGAAATATACGCGCCGAGAAGGGACGTCTGAGCGCAGAAAGTCGCGCAATCTCCAGACAACTTCGAGGCGCTGCTCCACAGGCCTGCCCGCTTACTCAGTGGGGGGAAATATTTGTAGAAGTTTAAGTTCCTCGTTGGCTGGACTGGCAGGCGGCCGGTTCGACCACATTTAGATTTGGGGAAAGCTCCCGATCTCTCCACAAGGACTACCAGCGGTGTGTGTGTGTGTGCGCACCGTCCGCGCCGCGCCGCGTCGCGCACCCCGGCTGCTCTGTTGACTTGGCTGCCGTAGAGTTTTTTTAAAAAACAGTGTAAGTAAGCCGTGAGATGACCCTGTCTGGAGGCAGCGAACGAGCCAGCGACATGTCCGGCCAAACTGTGCTCACAGCGGAGGACGTGGATATTGACGTGGTGGGCGAGGGAGACGAGGAAGGCATGGAGAGGGTGGACAGCGACTGCGACAGCCCGGGGGATGGCATCCTGCACGACCTGCGAGCGGAGACGGGAGACGAAGAGGTGGAAGACGAGATCGAGGTGGAGAAAGAGGAGGTGAGGTCCGGCGTGGGGAGCCCGTGCTGCGAGAGCTCCGGAGAGGCAGAGACGGGCACCGGAAAGGGAGAGGGTCACGACCAGAGCGCAGCGCCAGGTGCCATCCAGAAGCCCAAAAGCAGTCTGGTAAAGCCGCCTTACTCATACATCGCTCTCATCACCATGGCCATTCTCCAGAGCCCGCAAAAGAAACTCACCCTCAGCGGGATCTGCGAGTTCATCAGCAACCGCTTCCCCTATTACCGCGAGAAGTTCCCGGCGTGGCAAAACTCCATCCGCCACAACTTGTCCCTCAATGACTGCTTCATAAAAATCCCCCGGGAACCTGGCAACCCCGGCAAGGGCAACTACTGGACCATGGACCCCGCTTCAGAGGACATGTTCGACAATGGCAGTTTCCTCAGGAGGAGGAAAAGGTTTAAAAGAGTTCAGCCAGACGTGCTCAGGGACCAGACTGCACTCATGATGCAAAGTTTCGGGGCGTACAGTCTAGGGGGGGCCTACGGGAGACACTACGGGATCCATCCGGCTGCGTATTCCCATCCGGCTGCTTTGCAGTACCCGTACATCCCCCCTGTGGGTCCCATGCTGCCTCCGGGCGTCCCTCTCCTGCCCTCGGCGGAGCTAAATAGAAAAGCGTTCAACTCTCAGCTCAGCCCGAGCCTCCAGCTTCAACTCAATAGTCTGAGCACGGCGTCGATGATCAAATCCGAGCCTTCAAACAGACCATCTTTCAGTATAGAAAACATCATCGGGGTGTCCAGCACCTCCTCGTCCTCGCCAGGCGCTGCTCAGGCTTTCCTGCGGCCTCCTGTGACCGTTCAGTCGGCCCTGCTGAGCGCGCAGTCCCTCTCTCTGACCCGGACCTCAGCCGCTATTGCTCCCATCCTTAGCGTACCTTCAAATATTATTTCTGGACACGTTTTACCCTCAGCGACGGCGGCAGCAGTGTCCAAATGGCCTTCGCAATGACTTCAATCCAAGAGAAAACAAACTGTTATTTTTATATAGAGACATTATTACTGGGAAGTGTGAAAAGCACAACTTTATAGGCAGCACTGGACTGTAAAGCCATGTAAAGACTGTTGAAACACAGAGAAAAAAAAGAATAAGAAGATTTTTCTGTACAGGTAATATTTGTAAATATTTGTAAAAAGAGAATGATTTTACCGCTTTGACTTTTACTTGTCCGTTTCTCAATTTTGTTCCTGTTTGAGATCTGTGATGGTTATTTTACGTTTTTCTTTTTGTATGGGAAGCTCAACTGGACCCACTTATTTTGACCTCTTTTTCATACAAGACACGAAAAGCTCTGAAAAAAAAACAGACTGTTTATAATAATAATTAAAAAATATAAATATATGTAATTCTATGTAGCTATAGTGTGCTGTAAACTGAATTTATTTGTAAATAAACCTAAGAAAGAATTTTTAAAAAAATCAATTTTCGTTATTAAAATCTTCAATTTTTTTGACACTTGATTTGACAAAATTGCATTATTGTTACTGGACATTTCGGATATTAAAAAATGAGAGGAAATTTAATTTTGATAAGTTTTACAGCTGGTATAAAGCAGAATTTACGACACAAAAATCAAAGCTGTCTTACCTTACCTCTCATGATGAAGAAATGTTACATTTTTTACAACATTAGAAAGCGTACACTTTTAATATTACTTTTTACTTTTCCTTTCATTTTATTTTTCGTTTTTATCAGCAATAATTTAAATTCTATCATAATTATATTCAACACAGTTAACCAAAAATGAATTATAATTTACAGAAACTCCTATTTAACCTTTTTCAGCTTTAAATTGTTATCTTATTCGTAGCCTATTGCAGCTTATATGGTAGAAGTTTAAAATATATTATTTTAATTTACTTTTCAACTTAAATATAAGGTCTCAAAAATCTTTACTTGTGGAATTCAAACCATATAAACAATCTGGGAAAACTGGATAATTTTTTTTAGAAAGAATTAACTCCTGAGGTTTAGTACATATGCCTCATATTTACGCAGTTTTGCGGGAGGACATAGATCCACTTTGCATCATATTTTAGATGTCAAGAAGGACATGCGGGAAACAGATGAGCATACAGAGGCAAACATTAACAATGCACCAGTGTAATTGTTTCTGAAATGCTGGTTTTCCTTCCAGTACTCCCTGACTGCAGGTTACAGTTTGGACATTGTTATTTACCGTCACCGCAGGATGGTAAATAACAATGCAGGGTATTCTGCGGCTTGGCTTCTATAAAAGTAACAGTTTTGCAGTTGTGTCTGGCTAATCACTTTTACGCAAACAGCAAATGGTGTGTGTGAGCGAATGTGTGAGGGAGAGTGTCTGTGTGTGTGTGTGTGTGTGTGTGTACGTGTGTGTGTGTGTGAGAGAGAGAGAGAGGGGTTTTAGGTGCTATATTTATCTGATCCCCAAGGGAAAGAGAAAGGAGCCTCTCTCTCCGCTTCAATTCACATTCAGACACCGAAGAAGGTGCTGATGATGCAAAAGGCTTCTCCAGTGTCACCGTGGCATTTCTACTTACTAAATTCATCATTATGCAGCATATTGATAATATTCAAATTAGCCACACTAGTGGCTGTGATGTGAGATTATCGTTTTAAAAAAGACATCATTTTTCTCCGATTATTTCTCTAATGAAACACATAAAAATACACCAATTTCAGTGCAAGACCCTGTATGACCTATAATGGATTTTCGATCATTTGTGTCATTCTATTTTTTTTACCATAAAATTATAATCTAATAATGAGTTAAATATGTTACGTGTATAAAACAAAGTGACTGTGAAAGAAATCAGTTAGATAAAAACCATTTATGGTTAAATATATGCGCATCTTTCTCTGTGCATCTTTTTGGGCTGCACAAACTCTAAACGAAAAAAAAACCAAAACAAGTTATGAACACCAGCAGTCAAACTTGCACTTGTTGAAACTGTTTACAGTTATTTAATCCTCTAATCTGTGGGAGGGGTGAGCACGGTTGTTCAAACTCACACCCCATAAAGGAACATTACACCAAGCTCACATGCAGATCTTACGGGGTAAGAGCAACTATACTATAATTCCACATGCAGTCCTCCAGTGATGTCCGAGTGTGTGATGTTGCAAACACGGACGATTGTTGTAGGCTTGTACAGCCACGAGGTAATGACAGTCATGCCGCTAGGGGGCGTTAACTGACACTCCCGACTTTTCATCAGGGTGCTCAGAAATAAAAGAAACATTTGGGAGAACCCGAAATTATGGGTCAGCATTTCCAGACACACACCTAATTCGCTTTACACACACACACACACACACACTTCATGATGAGTAAACCCACTCCAGCAATCTGAATGAAGCTGAAGAATTTTTTTATGTAAAGAATGTAGACATAAATGATGACTGATTTTTTTTAAAACAATGATGTGCAACCAGAATGAATATTTTAGTATTTTAATTTTTACAAAATGATAACAGTTTTATAGCATACAGGGGATATCTAAGTGTCAGATTTTTCTTAGGAAAACAAAAACTGTTGGCATTAATTATGTTCCAGGGACAGGAAATATAATTCTCTGCTAACAACAAAAATAAATAAATAAAGCTGAAAACACATGCGTGAAAAATAATATTTTAACTTTCCCTGCCTTAGTAGATTTTTTTAATTGCACCAACGTAAAGTATATTGATTTAATTCGTTATTTATTGTTTCCCCAAAACCAAGCAGTGTTATTGTGTTGCTAATAATATGGCACAATTTGCTGAATGAACAAAGACGCTCATTTAAAGACCAAACAGTCGCAATGTGCGCGCGAACACACAAACACACGCGATAAGAAGCCAGGCAGCTGCGCGTGCTTGTGCACAGGTGGAGAACAGCCTGGGCTGTGGTTCCCACAGTTCCACCACACAGCCTATATTAGCCTCCCAGCACAGTCTGTAAAAGTATAAATAAAATTCACACTGTGTGTTTGATTATATGTCCTTAGATAGAAATGGAATATGTAAACCGGCCAACAGTCAATGAGCATAAAATCAGCTGCTGTTGTGTTTCATGAGAATGTGTATGTTGTCACTGTTTCTTGTGCTTGTGGCAAAATGACAGGTAGAAAATCAATTTTTAAAGTATTTTACCAATGCGTAAAGAGAGAATCAGAATCAGAATAATTTATTAATCCCACAGGGCTAGAAATTACTAAAGATCATACCTCCTACAGCTCTTTTTAAACCCATTTCAGATTTACAAAGCCAAGCTTCTTGCAGAAAAACATAACAAAATTTTCAAGTTCCTCAGATTAAAGTGGAAATATTTGGGGGAATCATTGTCACATTGTCACATTGTCACACGCGATTATTTTTTTCCTTCATGCATCCTTGCCTCATCGTATTTTCGTTTTTCTTTTTTTCTGTTCTATGTGTTGTCTTAAACATGTCCTGTCCTCCGTGAATGGAGGAAGAAAGTAATATGTCGAAAAGGTTGTCTACCATCCAGAGGCGTGTCTAGAGGGTGGGCATGCCCCTCCCCCATATACAGCGCATCTATCTATCTATCTATCTATATATATATATATATATATACGCTATCTGGCAACAGAATCAACTCAGCCGAGATAGATCATATTAGCCCTCTTGATGGGAAGTTTGAGTAAACAAAAACAAGAAGGAACAAACAACCAGTATAAAATACTTTTCACACTCTGCAGCAATGAGTTTTGATTTTATCAAATCACTTCCAGCTTAAAGTATCACAATGAGGCGAAGCCTAGATTAGTCAGGGATTCCTCTGCAAGTACTTCAGGGACCGTGACGCCCAGCTTGTGCCGAACCACTCTCACGGGAAGCTGGGGCCTCAGTAAGTCTACCTCTGGCAAATTGTATGTTTTATATTTTTATTTTGCAATCTGGACATTATATCTGTTCTTTGGTTTATGTAAAACACACGTTAAGTGTATATATTGCCTTCTGCCATGAGTTTTTTTGCCCCCACAAAATGAAAAACAATTAATAATGACTGAGTATTAATTGTGATTGTACTTTCAGCTGCTCCCTTGTATTCTCTTCAAGGGGTTGCCGCAGTCAATTTTACACCAGATGCCCTTCCTGACACACACACATATATACATATCTCTCTCTCTCTCTCTCTCTCTCTCTCTCTATATATATATATATATATATATATATATATATGTATATATATATATATATATATATATGTGTGTGTGTGTGTGTGTGTGTGTGTGTGTGTGTGTGTGTGTGTGTGTACGTATGTATGTGTGTATATATGTGTGTGTGTGTATATATATATATTGAAAGGTCGCTGGTTCAATTCCAGGTGGGGACACAAACCCCTCTCACCATGGAGGGCTGTGTCAGGAAGGGCATTCGTCATAAAATCTCTGCCAAATTACCAATGCGGATTAATCCGCTGTGGCGACCCCTTGAGGGAAAATACAAGGGAGAAGCCGAAAGGTACATATTATTGCATTATTACAGATAAAGATACCCAGCAATATATAATAACTCAAACTTTCCACACCTGATTCTGAAAAGTGTCAGTCTGCATTATAAGTATGTTTACTTTAGGTACTTTAAATAGAACTGAAGCACTTAACTAGAGCACTATTAGGGTATTTATTGGGATCGTAACTTTTACTTAAGTAAAGAAAGAAATGCATTTTTTTGCAACTCAATCATGCCCAATGTTTTTTACTGCATTTTCTACAGTGATATCTGATCTTCCGCATCCTGAAGCACAAATCTCCCGTTCTCAAATAAACTCTCCTAAAGATAGAAACTTCTGTTGTTTTATTTAAAGACCTGGCCAGTGTAGTAGCGGTAATCTCTGACCTGGTCTTTTATGAGTTGTAGTTTACAAGTTGTGACTTAAACCCATCCACAAACAATGACCTATATAACACTGAAAAACATGTAGTTTCACCACAAACAATGCAGCATCAAAACAGATTTCAGTTTGTCCATGAACTAAATCCAAAGCAAACAAGGAGTATGATACAATGATACTGATTTAGCCACCTGCAGTGATGCTTATCATTTTAAGCCAACATTTTTGTTTCTTAAAAGGCATTCAGTTTTTATCTGCATTGTCCTAATGTATAGTTTTAGTGCTTTAGAAAGTTATTATATTAAAGTGTCAAAAGCCAAAGTTCCACATTTTGCAGGACATCACAAGGACTGATAGTCTGGCTTTAACAAAGCAGATGAGTCCCTTTTCCATGCAGAATATTAAATAGTTGGGTGATCATATTGTTAAAATGAAGGAGGGCATTCTGAGTGTCGCTGAAAGAAGCTGAAACAGAACCACTTTGACGCCAGACCCTCTAGAAGTGTGGGCTTTTAAAGCCTCACACAGGGAACTGAAATGCTTTAAGTTCAAACAAATGATGCAGGAGCTTTTAAACGGTGATTGATTATGCAATTAAGAATATACAGTCATGTGAAAAGAAAGTTATCAAGTACTGTATCCAGTCTTGTGAAAAACTAAGTACACCCCATGATTCAATAGCTTGTAGAGCCACCTTTAACAGCAATAATTTGAAGTAACTGTTTTCTGTAGGACTTTATCAGCCTCTCACATCATTGTAGCAGAATTTTGGCCCACTCTTCTTTAGAATGTTGGTTTAGTTCAACACCTTGATTCTTTTCTTTTTCAGCCATTCTGCTGTAGATTTCCTATTGTGCTTGGGATCATTGTCCTGTTGTGTGACCTAACATCAGCCAAGCTTTAGCTGTCAGACAGATAACCTCCATTTAACTCTAGAATACTTTGGTATACAGAGGAGTTCATGATCAGCTCAATGACTGCACGGTGCCCAGGTCCTGCCGGCTGCAAAACAAGCCCAACCACCATGCGTGACAGTTGGTATGAGGTGCTTGCGCTGATAATCTGTGCTTAGTTTTTGCCAAATGCAGCTCGGTGTATTATGGCCAGACATCCCCACTTTGGCCTTGTCTGTCCAAAAGACATTGTTCCAGAAGTCTTCCTGTTTGTTCAGATGCAACTTTGCAAACCTAAGCCGTGCTGTCATGTCCTATTTTAGAAAGACGAGGCTTCCTATTGGCCACCTGTCCAAAAAAACTAGTCTTGCTCAGTCTTTTTCTAATTGTACTGTCATGAACTTTAACATTTAACATGCAAACAGAGGCTTGTAGAGTCTGAGATGTAGCCCTTGGGGTTTTGCAATTTCTCTGAGCACTGCAAGGTCTGGCCTTGGGGTGAATTTTCTGGGACATCCACTCCTGGGAAGATTGTGGCAGTGTATAACACACACCTGAATGCTCCAGACCAGAAAACTGCCAGAATTCTGCTTGTATAGAGATGATCACACTTGCTGATGAGCAGTTAATTAAAATACATCTGATTAGCAGCACCTGGCTGCTACTCCCCCTCTTAAATCCTATGAAAGCAGTAAGGGTGCACTTATTTTTTCCCAGGGCCTCATAGACTCTGATGAAAATGTTGTTTTTCACATGACTATCTTAAAACATGGCGGGGTGCCTTTATTTTCATAAATTATTCATTTGACATAAAAGGAAAAAAATTTAAATTTTCACATGCTAATTATGAATTCTTGCTTGTTCTTATATAAAGTGTTGAAAAGGTGACAAATCACAAGATCCAGTTTGATTTATGTGGCAAACATTACTGTTGACATGATGGACTTTGATGGACTTGTGACATTGGGAAGCAAGGCTCTGGCCTTCATAATATCTAGGTCATCCTCCACCACAAGCTATAGTCTTCTCCTGGGCGGAGATTACAGACAGTAAATGTAGGTACAGCAGTTGCTGAATATTTAAAAAGGCATAGTGATGAAGCAATAAATGACAAAGTAAAGCTGGCGTGGCTGTGCATTAATAACTAATGGGTAGCAGTGAGTTATAGGCTGCTGCTGTTGTAATGAAAGTGTCATTGCAAATCAGCAGTTGTCCGAGGTTATTATTATTTATGCATAATTGATGCCAGAACCACAAGGAACATGTCTCATCCAACAAATCCCAACACTCTGGGAACAAAGATGATGGTGTCAACAAAAGAAAAGGTCACAGAGGAGAAAATGCCCCCAGGCTCAGATTTACATCCCAAGGAAAAGACAAGGATGGGCTGTGATAACCATGTCCACATCTGTGCATAGATTAGCACAAACTAGTTGCATATTAGATTGCTGGCCCTCTACTGCTGATTACATAGTGGATGCTGCTCTTTCACCTCAGTATAAGAATAGTCAAATCAGTGATGCTGCTGCTGATATTTCGGCAAAGACTTAGAATTAAGCATTTGTTATGACAGAAAAAACTGATCTCACACAGATGCCTGCTTTTTAATGGAGTTATTTATTCCATATTCACCAGTTTTATCTGTCAGTTATTTGTTCTCCATATGCCTACCTCCAAACTTGCACAAACAATTGAAATATATAGTAAACTGCACAATATTCTTATGTTTTTACTATGTTGGATCAAATATAAGGAGTTCAAAAATGTTACAGTTATGTTTACACTGATAAGACATCTAAAATATATACATAGTCCACATCGACAATGGAATGAACTGGAGGGTCAACAAAGAGGCTGTATACAAGAAGTGGATGAGCAGACTGTTTCCCAAAGAAGCTGAGATCCTTCAAAGTGTGTGGCAAAATGCTGGAAATATTTTTCAGTCTGTTGTGGCTAGTGCACTTTACTTTGCTGTAGTCTGCTCAGAGAGCAGCATCAGAGCCACCGACACAAACAGACTGAATAAACTCATTAAGAAGGTCATCTGACTCAAACTGGACACATTCAAATCTGTGGTGGACACAAGGACATTGGACAAATTGTTATCCAACATGGATGACCCTGATCACCCTCTGCACCACACATTGGACCGACAGTGGAGCTCTTTCTCTAATAGGCACAAGGATTGTTACAGGAGATCTTTCCTGCCCCAGGCAATATCTCTCTACAACACTTCACCTCTGACCAACAGAGAACAATCTGCTTAGGGTTCTGTCTTGTTTCCAGTTCATTTAACTCCTCACTTCAGCCAGTTGAATTGCACTTTCTGTTTCCAATTTGCACATCTTGTCTCCATTGCTGTTTAAGTTTTTCAGATTGTCTATATGTACAATGTATATTTGCTATACTTTAGTATCTTAAATTACTGTTGAATAAATTTCTGTTATAATATGTTGTGGTACATTCTGTATATCTTGTTTGTACATTGTGTGTATATTATTTTTCTTGATGTTCCATATACATCTTATACTGTGTACTGTGCTTCTGTTTCTGTTGTTGTCTACTTGCTGCTGTAACAGCAATTTCCCAGCCTGGGATGATTAAAGCATCATCTATCCATCCATCCATCATCACACATGTTTACATATTACATTGCAGGCTAGTCTATTGGAACTGACTGGTTCGCATTTCAGACATCATAAGAAACAAAAAATAGGGAAAAATTTAGGAGTAACAATAAAAATATAACTGTCTAAAAACTGAATTATTTATGCATTTTATCCCAAAGTCTAGATTGTCCCTGTAATGTAGTGGTTTACACGTTTGCCTCACAAGTAAAAGGTTCCTGGTTCAATTCCAGGTGGGGACACAAGCCCCTCTCACCATAGAGGGTTGTCAGGAAACCTCTGCCAAATTACCAATGTGGCGACCCCTTGGGGAGAATACAAGGGAGCAGCCGAAGGTACATTTTTATCCCAAAGTTTGGATTGTGAGATCATATTTTTAAGCATTTTATGCAATGTTTATTTGTTTCCAGACGAAAAATATGTTTTCAATGACTAACCTCCAAATTCAGCATTAGCTGAAAGAAAATGTGAAAATACTGCAGAAATAAACCTTTAAAAATGAATAATACCCACCATAAATATTATCTCAACCAGTGATGCATTCAATTACCTGGGAAATTAGGAATACCTAATCAAGTCGCAATTACTAAAAAGTGGTGATAGATATACGGAAAGGTTTCCTCGAAACTCTAACTGGACTATCTGCAGTAGGACTATTTAAATACTCTCGTCGATGTTATTCCCGTCATATCAACTAAGCGAATGCTCCCAAAAGCGAAAATACCCTTTTTTCCTCAGTGGCCAGAAAGGCATCGTGTCTTTCGCCCTCAACGTCAGAAATGTAGTAACCAATGAGTAGGTGAAACGAAGACTTGATCGATGACGTGTACAGGAAGTGAAGCAGATTTCAAAAGTGTTTCAATGTTTTTATCGTTTATTTCTTCTCCAAAACCAAATTTTACCGACCAGAGTTATGCATACGGGGAGTCTCGTATCAATATGCGTGTTAATCGGCGTTGTAGCGAGATGGGGAGTTTCGTTAAATCCATATTCAGGTAGGAAAATGTGTGGAAGTCAAGGTTAAAACACTGCTCCTCTTTGTTTCAGTGCTGCCTGTTTATGTTTCTGCAACTATTCACTGGAAACTGTTTCGCCCGCATCAGAGCTTCACCGTTAACAGTTATTGTCCACGTAATTGCTTAAGAAGTTTTCAGCGTGGATATGTTGTCTGGCCATTCATTTATGAACTCCCCGCACTGACAGCTCAATGATTTTCCTCCAGGAGCGGGGAAACCTCCCATGTTTGGCGATTATGAAGCCCAAAGGCACTGGCAGGAAGTGACCTACAACCTCCCTGTTCAGGAATGGTCAGTCTGGCTCACTTCTGAAGTTCACTCACTTCCACCTGTTAGCAGAGACTGCATGTTATTCCAGGTTCCTCATTTGAGGACTCAAAATGCACATTACTAACATGCCCTGCTTCTGTAGCCTAATTACTGTACCACAAGTGTGAAATACAACCTTTAGCTGCTCCCCTGTTTTTGCCCCCCAAGGGGTCACCATAGCAGGTTAGTAATTTGGCAGAGGTTTTACACCAGACGCTCATCCTGACTCAACCCTCCATGGTGAGAGGGATATGTGTCCCCACCTGGAACTAAACCAGGGACTTTTTGCTTGTAAGGCAAGTGTGTAAACCTCTATACTATAGGTACACTAAGTGTGAGATACAATCAAAATTCCAAAAAGGTTCAGACGCTAATAATAACTGCAATGATTTGCAGAGCTCATGAACCAATATTTTGCTATAGACATTTTACTATGTCATAAAAAATACTAACTCATTTTGAATATAATGGTAGTAACACATCTCAAAAAAGTTGGGACAGGGCCATGTTTACCACTGTGTAGCATCCCCTCGTCTTTTAACAGTGGTCTGAAACATCTGGGAACTGAGGAGACCAGCTGCTGGATCTCTGGGACAGGAATGTTGTCCCATTCTTATCTGTTATAGGACTCCAGTTGCTCAACAGTCCTGGGTTGCCTTTGTCATATTTTGTTTAGCATTGTCTTGCTGAAATAAGCAAGGTCTTCCCTGGAAAAAAATGTCCAGAAAACCTGTATACATCTTTCAGCTTTGGTGGTGCCTTTCCAAATGTGCCCCCAAGAGATGCAGACTTTTGAACTGAGCACTGATAACAAGCAAGATGATCCCTCTCCTCTTTAGTCTGGAGGATGCAGCATCCACGAATTTAAAAAAAAAAAAAAACAATTCCAATTTTGATTGGTCTGCCCAAAGAGCAGTTTTCCACTTTGCCTCAGAACATTTTAAATGAGCTTTGGCCTAGAGAAGATGGTGGCATTTCTGGATCATGTTCACATATGGCTACTTTACATGATAGCACCTGCATTTGTGGATGGTACAATGAACTGTATTCACCGACAGTGTAAGTGTGCCTGAGTCCATTCAGGGATTTCCATGACAGAATTATACCTGTTTGGTATGTAGATCACAAGCACCCAATATTGGTTTTTGGCCATATCCCATGTGCACAGAGATTTCTCCAGATTCTTGGAATCTTTTGATGACATTATGTACTGTAGATGATGAAATATTCAAAATCTTTGCAATTTTATATTGAGGAGCATTCTGAAATTGCTTCCATAAAATTCAAGATGAGCTAGTATTTTTCACGAAAGAGTAAAATGTCTCACTTTCAACATTTGATATGTTTCTGTGTTCTTTTGTGAATAAAATATTGATTTATGAAATTTGCAAATCATTAAATTGTGTTTTTTGTGTCCCAGTCTTTTTGGAATTGGGATTGTAAAAAAGTACATATAACTACCAAAACTACAGTTTTTTATGTATTTCTCTGTCTATGCAGCATAAAACAAAGTGATTTATGAAACTCTGCAATGTGGCTACACCCCTTAAAAAGATGTTTGATTCTTCTACTGTTTCAAAATTATTGTTACATTTCTACTCCTCCAGGTACTTCAATACTACTGACAATGACTTGAACTACTGGGGACTTGACTATCCTCCTCTTACTGCCTACCATAGCTGGATCTGTGCTTATATGTAAATAATTTTGATTATTGTATACATAGTTATCTTTTCTGAGTGCCTTGTGCATTTTCTGAAAGAAAAAAAAAAATTAAATTTAAGCTTGTTTGCATGTGTGGTTTCTACAGAGCCAAAGCAATAAATCCTGAGTGGGTGGAGCTCCACGAGTCCAGAGGTTATGAAAGTACAGCGCACAAGTTATTCATGAGAACTACAGGTATTGTAACTATGGGAGGGGGAAAAAGAGAAACCTCCATGGTCCATGTTTGTTTCAACCTTAAAAACAACACATTAACTTACTTTCAGGGATGATTATACTTATACCTACTTGGATATTACACTAAAATCATAAGCAGCACAATTTTTAATGAAATCTACTGTAATCATTCACAATTATACCATGTGACCATATGTATTACTGTGTATTGCATACATTTGGATATAATCTAATATGTAGCTTTTTTTGTTTCAGTCTTAGTGGCAGATTTGATGATATACATCCCTGCAGTGGTTTTATACTGTTTATACCTGACTGATGGATCCTCTAAGAAAAAGGTCAGAGACATGCTGAGTTTGAAATGATTCATTTTCAATTAAATACCCAGACCAGCCCTTTTTCTCTCAGTCTGGGAACCCACCCTTATTAAAACGGATTACAGCGCTAGACTTCCAAACTGGGAAATTATGGTGTCATTATTGCAATATAATCTGGTTATATGATGTTATTACATTTCCAAGAAGCTATTATAGTTAAACTGGCCTTCATACATTTAGAGCACAATCAATTTAGGGGGATCATTTCTGATGTTTTGTCAGTGTCTTATATTATCAAACAGTTAAAGAAGATCGGTAGTTTAAAAAGACTCTTACGGGATTTGACTTTGAAAGGCACAACCAGAGCAGCATTTCCCTCTTAATTTGTCGGGTTACTTTAGAAAGATCCTTTTTTTAACATAGCACAATATGCAAACGTTCATTAAGACCCAGAACTGTTGTATAACAGTAACAGTTAGACTGTGCATAGACGTTTTTTATGGCAGACATGGCAATCATGTCAAGGCAAGAAAAGTGCAGGTGTCATAATGATGACTTTTTTCCATACAAGGGTTCTAGTTCCAGTTTAATGTTGTTAAATAGTGTAGTCATCATTAATACTAATTGTTTTGTTTGTGCTTTTCGTGCTCTAGTTAGTTAAAACATCTGCTGACAAAAGTATGCTTTTTTCCCTTTTCAGGTTTCTACTTTGTTCTGCTTTCTACTCTACCCAGGATTAATTCTCATTGACTATGGTCATTTCCAGTATCCTTCATTTACAGGTGCATTCTTACTATATATTATTTTTAATATCATGTTCTTTGCTTTAATCAAATTAAATACAATCTGAAGTACTAAGGTAACCTCAATTGTAAGGGCCAGTCTCAACATAGTATAATAGGTAAGTCACATTTCTGTATATATTCTACTCCGTTTTTGCAGACTTAGCAAAGAGCTTAAATACTTTTAACAGTTTAAAAAGTGACATGTATTTTACTCACTTGTGTAACACAAAATGAAAGAAAAATGTCAAAACACTGCTTTTTCTATGGTTTCCAGAATAGATCATATGCACATTTTGTCCACAGAATATTTATGTAAGACTCTTTACAGCTTATAGATGCCGAGTGTGAAATTCTTCATTTCATGTGCCTTTGTTATTCATGCTTTATCGTACAGTAGGTTCAACAGAAAGAAAAACTAGCTGTTGTGTTATTCCGTCATGTCATGATAGCATGATAAAAACAAAAGAGGTATAAAGAATGCACCAGTTTTCCAGACTGTAGTTATTCATCTAGTTTTATATGTGTACAGTAATTTTTAAAAAATGAAAGTGAAGATGTACATACTAAGGACCAGGAATGAACAGCTGAGTTTGTATTGCTTGTTCTGTATCTTCAATGTTGAGTTGTTTACCTGCAGAAAACTTAGTTTTCCAGACCAGACCAGCATGAACCTTGACAATATCAGGTACAATGGAGTGAGTCTGGGGTTTGCCCTGTGGGGAATTCTGGCTCTGGGTCTGGACTGGGATGCATTGGGCTCCATGGCCTTCTCTCTGGCTCTCAACTACAAACAGATGGAGCTATACCATGCTTTGCCCTTCTTCTGTTACCTTCTGGGAAAGTGCATCAAAATGGGCCTGATGGGGCGAGGGTGAGTGTTATTTTTCTTTTTTGTATGCTCTCTCTTTCCATAATGAGGAGCATCAAGTCAGTTAGACCCCCAAAACAAGAATGGTTTTACAGGTGGAGGCCACTGACATTTCTTCTCTCCTCATCTTTTCTGACTGTTTTTTCACCAGTTTTTCATTTGGCTAGCCTCAGTGTCACTACTGGTAGCACGAGGTGATACCTGGACCCTACAGATGTTACACAGGTAGTCCAGCTCCTCCAGGATGTCACTGCAATACATGCCATTGCCAGAAGGTTTGCTGTCTCCCAGCACAGTCTCAAGAGCATGGAGGAGATTCCCAGAGACAGGCAGTTACTCTAGGAGAGTTGGACAGGGCCTTTGAAGGTCCTTAACCCATCAGCAGGACTAGTCTCTACTCCTTTGTGCAAGGAGGAACAGGATGAGCACTGCCAGAGCCCTACAAAAGGCCAATGATGTGAATGTCTCTTACCAGACAATCAGAAACAGACTTCATGAGGGTGGCCTCAAGGCCTGACATCCTCTAGTCCGCCCTGCGCTCACTACCCCTGTCCAGGAGGTATGATACCCTGGTGCAGATCTGGGAGGAGATCCCCAGGACACCGTCTGTCCTTTCATTAGGAGCATTCCTGCCCTTGTCAGACATTCATACAAGCACGTGGAAGCCATACAAACTACTGAGTACCATTTTAAGTTGCTACAATGAAATTTTGGCAAAATGAACTAGCCTGCCACAACATTTTTTCACATTGATTTTTGGGGTGTCTTTGAATTCAGCCCTCTGTAGTTTGATAATTTTCATTTCCTTTAAAGCATGTGGCATCCTTTCATTCTTAACACATTACCCAGTCCTTATCAGTATAGATATCCAGCATGATTCTTTTTCCTCATCGAGATCTGATGTGGATTTAAAGAGTTCCTATGAGCAGTGGGTTTGTCCTGTTGGGTCTATAGACTTTTCACACATGCACTGCAGCCCTGAACTTTTCTAGGCATTATCCAATAGCGATATATCAATGGAAATGTTGATGCATTCAGAAAGGATAACTTCAGACAATTTTTCATCCCAATTCTCACAAGATTTTCAGAGATTAATGTATGAAAAGAGATAAGAAAATGTTAAGATGCCAATATGTTAATCTAAGACAATGAAAGTGGTTACATGTGACAAATACAGACAATCATTTTAGCATGCTGCAGAACCCTGCTGTGTGCCAGAGTCAAAGGAAAATCACCAGCTTAAAAAATATTTACAAATGAGGTTAATAATTGGTATTTTATTTACTTAAGCATATGCATTTTTGCCTCCATCCATCCATTTATATCAGCTCATCCAATTCAGGGTCGCAGGAGGGCTGGAGCCTAGCCCACTTGTCATAGGGTGAGAGGACAAGTCTCAAATTTTTGTCTCTTAAAGAAATAAACAAGAATATCTATAGATTTATATCAGTTAATGTAACGCAGAGTCACAGGCTTCACGGTATGCAGATGGATCGTGCTTACGTATATAGTCACCACCCCAAACCCTCACTCTGAGCCAGGAAAAAACACTGCAATCAGTAATGCCCTTTACTACAGGCTAAAACAAAGTGTCCCAAGAGAACTTATATTAATGTCTGTGACATCCTGAATGTTCAGCAGTGTATTTGGTGGTCATACTGCTCTGTCACTGTGCATAGAAGTGTCAACAGAATGCCCACACTAGATATGTAATATCAGTGTATAAGAGAGCAGTGTCCTCAGGAGAGTCACAGAATGACTGAGGTAATCAGATTGGATGCTGTTACTAGTGTGTCCAATGTCTGTTTATCTAGTAACAATGTACCAAGGGCATTTAGTAGCAAATGGAGAGCTGGATTAGAAGGCCCGGGGGGAAGATATGTCCAGATGACACTCTCGCCATGCCCAAACTCCTCAGCTATGCCTGTGTGTGCAACTTAACCAGCAGCTTCACAGTTACAGCTGACAAGATATCCTGACCTACACTGAAGACTTTCAGCTGATGCATGACTTTCACTGCATTCCTCAACACTGGGGTCAAAGCCCAAATTTAGGACTTGCAGAGAGTGTATGTGAATTTTTTCATAGACAAACTCAAGCTAATTGCAGACATGTTTGAAAGAAATCTTACAGATTTATCATACATCTTTATCTCCCATATTTTGCAATAATGATTGTCTTTTCATTAAGGCTTTTCCTGCTGGTGAGGATTGGTGTAACTGTGTTGGTGACGTTTGCCCTCTGCTGGTTGCCCTTCCTGTCCGAACCAAGCCAGGCCTTGCAGGTGGTCAGAAGGATCTTTCCTGTGGCTCGAGGTCTGTTTGAGGTACAGTACAGTTTGGTAAATGAAAAATTAACCTCAGAACCACATCTGAGAGGCTTATTGTTCCCTGAAGACCAGCTCTTATCAAAAAAAGTTTGTATTCCTGTCATGCAACCATCTAAGAATAGCTTTATTAATCTTGCGAACCAGTGTTTTTCATATGAAAAGGGGAGGACAGAGATTCCTCCTGAGAAACACATAGGCTGATATTTGATGATCCATGTACATGTTCTGAAATTCATGAATGAATGTCTCTAGATTTATTCTAATGAAATATAATAAAATTTCAACTAACACGAATAACACACAATAAAAAATATGATGTATTTTGACCTTATAAATAAGGAATTTATGAATGGCCTCCATTGTTAAATGAGCCAACGGAGATTCAGTTACATTTCTATTTACCCCAAAGCAAGTTGTTGTGTTGTCACATTTATCAGCATTGGTCAGTGATTTCTATTTAGGTATAAAGAGAAATCAGACGAAGTTTTTGTTTATCCCTGCTTGTGCAGGATCAGTCAAGATTCTCTGATTCTTTGTTCTCTGTCTCTGCAAGTGCCATTTTTTTCTAAGAGACCTCATTACATGGTGTTCCAACAATTTGTGGCATGAGGCTGTGATGAGTACTTTTATAAATGTTATCCACAATCCACGTGGTACTCCTCCTGTACACCCTGTTCCATACTCGACATGGTGAATAACCTTCCATCCACCAGTGCTTAGCCTCTTGGAAACAGATACCCTGTAGGATCAAAGAAAACAGTGGAATAAAACTGTGAAAGGTCAGGAGATCAGTTTCACTCTACCTCCAGGAGGTGTTGGGGTTCAGGTTGTACAGTAGGAGGATATAGATAAATCTCACTAATTTATGGCCAGGTTGTTTTCACCACTTCATAGCACAGCCATGTTCAAGCCATATGGACTGATGAGTGGGGCTAACACTCCACTTGAAGGCGTATCAGAGCACATCTGACAGCTGCTTCCTCCTACTGAATACATCTTTGGAAAACGGACAAATGAGTGTATGTTTGACTGTTTTACAAGAACAAACACACAAGTTTGTTGTACTGTGGTCAGTCAGTTACAGCATGGTCACTGGAATATGATATTAATTAAAAAAGGAAAGTGTTGATGGTGAACAAGAATACTTCAAACACCACTGCAGTCACAGTGTTGAAAGCTGTCAGAAGCAGCAGAGGTAAAGTCACTGTGTGTGTGTTTCTGTGTTCGCATGTGTGATTGACAGCTCGGAGGCCAAGCTTTGCAGCTCTCATTTCTGAAACCCTGTAACCCTCCTCTTGTCCCAGTTCCCGAGGTGGAACCCACCATAAGGTGTCATGGATGTGAGAAGTAATTGAAAATTCTACCACGGGAGCGGATGGCAGCATGCACTGCGGCAGTATTTGTTCAATGAAATGATTCAAACATAATACACAGGGTGTGAGAGACACTATACTGTCCTGTGCTGTCGTCACAGGAAAGTATACTCGTTCTGAACTAATTGTGAAATTGTGCACGTAAGCAGGCACTTTGAACAAGGGTACAGGGGTGAGAAAGGGTGGTGGAGAAGAAGAGGGCTGGTGACTGGTGGTGTTGGTGGCTTCTGGGAGGGAGCAGTCGTAAGTTTACCATCTGAGCTGCATTCTGGCATCTCACATTGCCGCCTGCTCACAAAAATGACACCAAATGCCTCTCCCTAAGAAATTCCGTGTTAGCTTATATGTGAATGGACCGCACTCCTTTCGTTCTGCCTTCCTTGATGTTCATGTGTTGTCTTCAGGTGGTGTCCAGGAACGTTCCTGTAGATGTTATTTGGAGCATGAAAGCAGAAAGGAAAGAGCTGACATAACACAACACTGGACAGCCCAGTGCTGCTGACTAGGTTGCCATTAAGATCAACACAGCTGTGCAGTGAGCAGCTGTAGCACAGAGGAGAGAGAGGAGAGGCCAGAAATAGATTTTCTAGATAGGGTCATATAGTGAAAGCATCCACGGCATAAAGCTGATCTAGGCGTGCATGCCTCTGCGTTGTGTGATATCATGGCGCACACTGGTGGCTTTGGCCTCAATATTCCTGCACAACTGCTTAAGCACTTAAACCAACTAAAGCACACACAATGACCTCTTCATCAGATCTCAGCTTTATACTGCAAGTACTTTTCAGCTGGTATGAAAGCTAAACCTTCATGTATGTAGTGTATTTATTTTTTAGTCACCTTAGAAATGAGACTTTCCAATTTATTAGTAATATAAAACTGATATAGTGTAACATGAGAGAAAAATATATGGTGTTTGATTGGCAACCGATTATCTGATTATCATTATTAATCATTATTAATTTAAGAGATTTTAGTTGAACAAAACGTCAAACATTCTTTGGATTCAGATTGCCAACGGTGTTTTATTTTAGATACATTTTTAAATTTGTTGCCCAGTTTCAGTTTGGATTGTCGATTAAAATCATCACTTAGGGCTCTGTGATATTATTATTTTACCATTACCTGACATTTATAAGCCTTGCAGTCAGTCAAGAAAATAATGAAACTGTTTTCAGCTGCAGCCCCAGTTTTCATTAAATATAAAGAAAACATTTGTTTTTTGCCTTAAAGTTGAATACTGTACGTAATTTTTGATAACTTTTCAATATATATCGACTTTATGTATTGTTCCAAGTCTCTGTGGTTGGTCTAGATCTGCTGGTTATGCAGAAATTACTCTGGTTTGACATTTGACCTTGAGTCCCTAAGTTTACAAATAAGTCCCACGCTTTTCCTGATGGGAGGAAATTTATGATGTAGGGTTACGAACAAATGCACCACTGAAATTCCCCACAGGATTGTGTTTTTTTTTACAATTTCAAAGGGGGAAAAATTACTTTAAGTAATTACCTATTTACTGTTGCATAAAAAAGAATATGTTAAATCTGAAATGGCTGCTTTTACCCTTTGATGTTTTTTCTTTTAACCATCCTGTGTATGTGTGTGTGTACAGGATAAGGTGGCCAACACATGGTGCAGCCTGAACACCCTGATAAAGATCAGATCTATTTTGTCAGATGACTCTCAGCTCCACCTCAGGTAATCTCTCTATCGCTTTATTCTCCCATATCTTTTCCTGTTTCCTGTCTGTTTTGCTGTATCATTCTGGCTTTTTCCTCCACTCTTTCTGTTGGCTCGTGCTTTAGCTCTTTTCATTCCCTGAGAAAGTCAAATTTGCCCTTGGGAATAAAGACTATGATCCAGCTAGTGGAAATAAGATCAGCCCTTACATCTCACGAGGATCTCTTGAACATGAAGTCATTGCTGTTTTTGAAAATGTGGCAATAACACATTGAACCAGCTGAGGAATACTGAAAAGAAAATGCTTCGGAATAAATGAGTCTGACAGGAAGAATTTTAAAAAATAATTATGGCTATTGATGTTCTAATGGATGATGTGAAGCTGATGTGAAAGAGAGCCATTTTTCAGATTCTCCACATGTATTAGAAGTTATTTCGACCAAAAGCCTGGGTCCTTGCTGCTACAGTTAGAAAAAACTTTTTTGCAGCAGTTGTGTCGTGGTAGAGCCTGCTTAAATAACCTAGCATGCTAAATTTAGGAGTCCTGTTTTCACAGCATGGACACGTTTCTGCCAGACTGCTAAGTCCAGGGATCAAGTTAGACTTCTTTTACTGTAGTGCATTTTAAACAAATGAAAAACACTGTTGTCTTTTTGGCATGGGGCGGACCACTAAATGCTCTGGTGTGGGTATACAGTGTACATAAAATGAATCAGCTGTTTAAAAATGATCCATGTCCATCCGGACTTCAAATTCCTGTCCTCCACATAACACACGAGTGGCACACTTGCTTTCATGCACAATAAATATCCACTTACTGAGCCTTCATTACTCCTGTCTATCTTTTCGTCTCTATTCAATAACGTTGTTTATATTCTTTCTGTCACTGCCATGATTCATAGTAAAAACACACTGGTGCCATCACACCTCAAACTAAGTCACTGCCTGACCTGTCAACATATTTATGTATATTCACTCTGACACATCTGTCAGTTTTTTTCTGGTGCCCCTACCCCCAGAAGGTGACAATTGAGGGGTTAAACTACTGCCTGGTAACCCTAAGAGGAGGCCATTATTTGGTCAGTTACTACACAGCTTACTTACAGATCAGGAGGCATGAGTCCACTGATGAATCTCGGTATTTATTGTCTGCACTTTATTTCAAAATCAGATCATATAGTGCCCCTTACTGAAAACAAATCCTGCATGTTTTTTTTTTGTTTTGTGAGTTTTGCAAAATTACACTCCTTTGCAGTAATCAGATCATTAGAAATTTTCCCATGGATCCCTGTCCACTTTACACATATAGCCTCAAATGATATGCTGTTAAGTGATGCTGCGTCCACTGCACAGTTGATTTTGTACAATACATTTTCTGCTTTGTGTTTGAAAATCCTCCTTTCTTTCTCATTTGACTTTCAGTTTTGCCTGCACTCTTCTGGCAGTTCTACCATCCTCTATCAGACTGCTGATAAAGCCCACCTTCTGGCACTTTAAACTGGCTTTGGTAAGTGTTTTTGGCATTCAACTCTGGCATGTTTTTCAACCAGTGACATGTTGGCTCAAAATAATACATTTAATTTAATAAATAGTGTTTCTTTTTTGAGAACACAATGTCAGATAGATTTTCTCTTCCTTCCCTTTTTTTGTTTAAAAAAAAAGATGGTAATAAGTATAGCCGTTTTACCAATAACCCCAATGTCACTTTTAGGTCAATTCATCCTTGGCTTTCTTCCTTTTCTCCTATCAAGTTCATGAGAAGTCCATCCTTTTGGCTGCCTTGTAAGTACAAAGAAGATAATTGTATCTTCTTGAGGTTTGTCTCACTGGGTGACAAATGCAAATGATACTTTCTCTGTCTTGTAGCAATATCTGAATTATTCATGAGTATAGATTTAATTTCTACTCACAAAGGAGCCATTCGCCTTGTCAAATTTCAGATTATGTCTTACAGAATGTTAATGGTTTCAAATCATGTTCACTTTTTAAAAGTGACGTCATCCCCCTGCTGTACTCCCAGATTTGCACAGTAGCACTTCTGTTTAAGAACAGACTTCCTGTCAGAGAAGTTATTCCCTCTCTCATTATACTCAGTGCCACATGGATAGAAAGCAGCTTCTATTATCATATGTGCTGCGATGCGTCAGAGCTCTGTCATATTTAACAGAGTAAAAGCAGTACTAAAAGAAGTAAGATGTGTATGTGTTCTTCATTTCCATTTACCTCCATATGTATATAGCTGTAGGTGGAGTGCAAAGCCTGGGATAGATTTGACAGCAAGGGATTTGGTTCCTAGATCTGGGCTCATCTATTAATCTAGATTAGGGTAGATTGTTGCTTTATTAACTATTGAGTTATATCTCCCACCTGTCCTCCTGAATCAATCAGTAATACATGTCCAGGGATTAGGAAAGAATGGTAGGCGGCAGCTCGGGGTGTTGTTTGCGCAGGATCAATTATTGGGCTGTAACAGGATCGCCAAAGAGCACTGACTGTAATTATGGACTTGGGGACTGATGGAAAGTGCCCCCCTTTTGAGCAGAGTGCACAACTTGCTCTGAGTAAGGCTAGCAAGTTCAATTAACAATAGGCTTAAACACAGAAGAGCACAGACGCAGCCATGAGGCATGCGGTCATACGTTTATCACAGCAACTTCTTGGCAAAACATTTGCAGCTTTTAAAATTAAAATTCATAACTTAATAAAAGTGTAGGTTGGATTTGGAATGTTACTGACAGTTTAGCATTTTTCACATAAGCTAGTGTCATCACACCAAGAGGTGTATTCTCATATAAAATAACATGAGAAAACAAATGCTGACTGACTTGCGAACCGATGTCAAGTCAAACGAACGTTCCAGATCAGTAGCTTCACAATATCAGTTCACATCCAGCTCTGACCTAAAAAGGATTCTTGTCTAATTGAAAAACAGTACCATAGTACAATAGTTACCACAGAGTATATTTAATGCTGAGTCCAAATTTGTCTTTTTTTTAGGCCGGCCTGTCTGCTGCTACATGACTTCCCCTTGATGGCCATTTGGTTCCTACAGGCCTCTACATTCAGGTAAGAAGGAAAGTCTTTTGTATTCACTAACTAAAAACAAAAGTTGGTTGAGTAACAAGCAAAACCTGGTTACTGGTTGTTAGATTTGTTTTTTGAAATTATATTATTAGTTTCTGATAATAGTGTCCCTGTTGTGTAACGGTTTACACATTCACCTTACAAGCAAATGGTCCCTGGTTCAATTCCAAGTGGGGACACAAGTCCCTCTCACCATGGAGGGTTGTGTCAGGAAGAGCATCCAGCATAAAACCTCAGCCAAATTACCAATGCGGTTTAATCTGCTGTGGCGACCCCTTGGGGAGAATACAAGCGTGCAGCCTAAGATACATTGTTAGTTTTGATAATATTTAATTTACTTTTTGTGATATAAAAATTAGAATAATTTAAGCAATGCAAATAAAGGGAAACAGACTTTGTTATCATGAGGACAATGTTACGATAGCAGGAGTCTGAAATTTAAAAGTTCAAGTACAAGATTTTTTAAGTTTTCAAGAAGTCTTGTAAGAAAAACATGAATCTCTTATTGTTTTCCTCTTTGTTTTTTCTCCCTTAGTACTCATTTTATGACAGCTGACATAGAAATAAACCTAAAACGCTAAATGATGTGCTGTGTGGGTTGAGCTAAGCACCATGAATGGAAAAGGCAAGTAGTGCTGCAAATGCTCCATCTAACTTTCACCAGCTGTTGTTAAATTCTTCCGGCAGCACTAATTGTTGTGCGTGTGGGTTAGTATAAGGATATCTGGGGATTATGCGGCATAGTCTGCATGCCTGCTGTCTAAGTGTGTGTTGTGTAGGGACAGGAGGTCATTCTGTAGCTGCTTCCCTGTACAGTCTGACTTCGACTTTCACATTATGTGCATCCACTCCAGACTCAGTCATTAAAAAAAATACATCTTTTGTTAGCAGAATTGGCTGAATGAATGGTCCAGCTTGACCATTTTAAGAGCCCTGAATGCAGCCAGTCAGTATAAATGGAGGAAGTATGTATTTCTAAAGTGTTAAACATTTATCTACTGAATAGAACTTTTTTGTTTGAGGCAAATTCTGAATAAGTAGTTTGTTGTGAAGGGAAAGAGTTTTATAAGCTGGGGTGGTGTGCGATTAACTATGAGTCAACTGTTGCTCTTGTCCATGCTTCTCTGCTAAACTAAGATGAGTGCCTCATGAATGTCAGACCTGTCTCCCCCTTAGGAAACAGACTGCACATACAGGCCTGCAAGATAAAAGCTGTTTGGTTTACTGTTGCACTCAGCTCAACAAACTTGTACACTGAACTTAATGACACGGAAATAAAATCGAATTGAATTGAATAAACATATACATATATATAAATTTAATTCCATTTTATTTTTATAGTGCCAATTCACAACAAAAGTCGGCTCAAGGGCGCTTCACACTATAAGGTAAAGACACTACAGTGTTCAAGAGAAAACCCTAATAATCAGACGATTCCCTATGAGCAAGTACTCGGCAACCGTGGGAAGGAAAAACTTGCTTTTAACAGGAAAAAACCTCCGGCAGAACCAGGCTCAGGGAGGGGCAGCCATCTACCTCGACCGGTCGGGGGTGAGGGGACAGAAGAGAGAAAGGAGTGCAAAGAGAGACACAGGCTATGAGAGAGAGAAGACAACATTCAGTGACATGCAGCAGTAACAAATAAATGCATGGGGAGTGAAAAGAGGTGGGTCGAGAAGAAATGCCCAGCACATCATAAGAAGCCCCCCCAGCAGCCTAAACCTATTGCAGCATAACTAAGCCCTAACTAAGCTTTATCAAAGAGAAAAGTGTTAAGTCTAATCTTAAATGCAGAGAGGGTGTCTGCTTCCCAAATACAAACTGGGAGCTGGTTCCACAGGAGAGGGGCCTGATAGCTGAAGGCTCTGCCTCCCATTCTACTTTTAAAAACTTTAGGAACCACAAGTAGGTCTGCACTCTGAGAGCGAA